>JBANCZ010000290.1:0-43215 GCA_037040025.1 Sphaerogastrella javana | reverse complement strand
TCTCTCTCTCTCTCTCTCTCTCTCTCTCTCTCTCTCTCTCTCTCTCTCTCTCCTTTTTCCCCCTTATTCTTTCTATCATTCTCTCCCACTCTCATTCTAGTTCCACTCTATTTTTATGACGATTTCGTGTTTAGCGCATTTCAATGAACTTTAAGTAATTGCAAATTGATTGAAAGGCAGCAGCCAAATGCCCTGTGCTCTCTCTCTCTCTCTCTTTCGCTTTCTCTCTCTTTTTTAGTATTTTTACCGCACATGTTTATACATATATGTTCGTATATATTTCTAAATTGTTTACGTTTAATGCTTTCAATTAAATTAATGCACTTTGGCCCTTTCGCATTGCAGCTGCTTTGTATGACACGTTGCCACAACAAGCAGCTTTTGTAAGCATTCATGCTCGCATGCGTATGTATGTGTGTATTTGTGATTTCTGTACACACTTAATTGCTTGTAATTTGCGCTAATGACGCCGTCAATTACGACAACAACAACGAGAAGCGCCTCACCTTTCCGACTCTCTGACTCTGCACGTCATTAAATATGCATTATTATTACGGATTTTTCCCTCTCGCTTTCTCTCTCTCTCTCTCTCTCTCTCTCTCTCTCTATTTGCTTTTTTTCCTTTCATTATTCACTGTGTACTACATATACATATGCGTTTGCATTATCTGGATTATTAATGTCAAAATCAATACGGTAATTTCATTTCTACTCACACTCTCGTTCATGCAATCGCTCGCTCTTACTACCGCTTTCGATTACACTCGTTACTCTAGCTACTCTCCCATAGTGACTAGCTTCAGTTGCTGTAGTTAGTTCTCTTGCCCCTCTCGTTGCATTTAGTCCACTCGTTCCTCTTGCTCGTTCCTCTTTCTTCACTTATCCTTCTTCCATCATTTGCTTCTCTCGCTCCTCTCGTTCCACTCGTTCCATTGGCTCCTCTAGTCCCATTCGCTCCCCGTTCCTCTCGCTCTTGTTTCACTCGCTCCTCTTGTTACACTCGCCTCCCACGTTCCATTCACTCCACTCCTTCCACTCGTTTCTCACGTTCCATTCACTCCTCTCCTTCCACTCGCTCCTCTCGTTCCACTCGCTCTTCTCGTTCCACTCGCTCTTCTCATTCCACTCGCTTCTCTTCCTTCACTTGACCCGCGAGAGAGTTGCTAGAGGAGCGTGAGAAGAGAGAGAATCGAGGGATTCTCTCAGTGTATTCGCTTCTGTCCCTCCGCTCGTTTCTCTCTCTCCTCTCGCTTCTCTCATTGCTATCGCTCTCCTCGTTATTCTTGCCCATCTTACTCGTTTCGCTCTCACTCAGAACTTTTTGTGCTCTTTCGTTCAGTTCTACTCGCTCTGTTCCACTTGCCCAATTCTACTCGCTATGATCCACTGGCTCTGTTCCTCTCTCTATCAATTTCTCTCTTCCTCTTTCTCTCTCCCTCTCTAACTCTCTTTCTTCCTCGCTCTTCCACTCTCTATTTTGCTCTTTTCTAATCTGGCATTGTAACTCAATTAAAGTTGTAGCCCAAACACAAAATCTGGCAGCAGCGTGTGAGTGAATAAGACTGAAGATGAGTGAAGAGTGCAGAGAATCAAGCGCAGTGGCAAACCACTTGAAAAAGCCGCACAAAAAAAAAGAGAAGAGAAGAGAAGAAGAACGAGCAAAAAACTTGACTACTGGCAACTCTGCAATGGACAAAAGTGACTGTGGCCAGAGTGTTTATCTGAGTGTTGCCAGCTCTATCTGCCAGTTTAGTTGCACCAACTTTCCCCCTTCTATCTCATTCTCCGCCACACACACACACACTCTCTCTCTCTCTCTCAGTGTATCTTTCTCTTCCTCTCTCTCTGTTGGTCTTGTGTCTATGGCTCGGCTATTTACGCCATTTTTAATTGCTGCATGAAAAAGTAATTACAAATTTTACTGGCCGTACTTATGCCAGGCATTCGCTGCACAGTGGCGCCTGTGTGCCTTTGTGGAAGGGGGGTTCGGATGCGGGGGTTTGCTGGTAGTGCAACTCAAATAAAATTATAAGCAAACACGCAAAACTGCCACAAAACTTGAAAACTGAGTGGTTGCACAACAACAAACACACACACACCAACACACAAACTAAACTTCAAAATAAAACCCAAAAGAAGAACCAAAAAAAGCCAAAAAAAAGCCAAAAAAAAACCAAAAAAAAACCCAAAAAGTGGTAAAAAGTCTAAAAACGTGCGGCAAAACACGCAAAATGTTTTGCCAAACGGCCAAAAATGCACAGCGTGCGCCCTTTTCGAATTCTATTTTGCCAGAGGGCGCCACTGAGCACTAGCCAGACATATAACTACAACTCCAACCCCCCTTTAGCACCCTATTGCGTCTATGGCCCATTGCCGCCTCTGAGTTTGAGCCATAGCTCAGATTTGGCATAGGTTTTCAAAGTCCTTGTTTGTGCAATCTGACCACAGGACTATAGAGACCCACGGTCGTCTGCATGTACCCTCCACCCTGCACCCTGCACCCTGCACCCTTCACGGCACCCTATACCCTTAAATGAATGACGCCGCCTCTGTGTTTGGGCACAAATTAAAAAAAATTTGAAAACAACAACAAAACATAAAACACAAGGTGTAGCATTTGATTTGCAATCGCTTTGTTGCTTTTGTTGTTGTTTTTGTTGTTGTTATTATTTTGTTGTTGTTTTTGTTGTTTATTTGGTAGACCTGAAAATTTCAAAGAATTTTTGCTTTTGCCAGCAAATGCACAAATTTCATTTGCCTAAATGTTGGGCACAAAAAAAAAACAGAAAATTTTTTGCGTATGCTACAGTAGTGTGCGTTCTTGCATATAATGTGTGCTTTTTTTTGAAGGCAGTTGGTCACACTGTGCACTTTAAAATTGAAGCAAATTTTTAAGAATTACAGAATTACAGTATTACTTTTGAAGATAAAAATATAAATTAAATTAAAAGGACATTTTTTTATGAATTATCTTGTAGTCTATATTTACCAATTTATTATTTTAATTTATAATACGAAATTCTTATAAAATGTTTGGTATTAGAAAGTATAAGAAAATAGACTACGTTTATTGCAAGTGTATTTTAGTAACTCTTCAAATGCTTACAAATTCTCCAAAAAATTCAAAAATCACTACTATTATTTTGCAAACAGCTGTAGCTTAACAAAGGAGTAAATTACATAATTTAAATTATATAATTTATTTAATCATAGCTTACCTAATTTGCATTTTTTTAAGTGTACTAAATAAATATTAATGTCCTAAGTAATACTACTTAAATTCATTAAAAACTTTGCACACATGCGTAATATTTTTGCTCCTTTGCTACATACTCTAACAAAAAAATACCAACAAATCTCAGCGACTATGTGGTCATTTTTTATGTACTCTATACCCCCGCTGCACCACTGCACCACTCCACGCCAGAAGTTTAATTTTGCTAATTGAAAAATGTAATACAGCCGCCGGTGGGGAGATGGAGCAGCTGGACACGTGAGCATTTTGTGATATCTGCTCTCTGTTTTCCTATTTTGCAGTACTCTGTTTACTGTTTTTTACTACAATTTCCACTCTATCCCTTTCTCTCTCTCACTTTCTCTCTCTCTTTTTTTATGCCATTTTTTGTGTGTCAATGCAATTTGCCCTTTGATGCCAAGGGGGGCGGCACATTCGCTTTGGGCCAAGTTTTTTCGACTCATTTGGAAGGAATTGCTGCAATTAGTTGATTATGTTAACATTTACCGACATTTTACAACACTTAAATACGGTGTTTAAAATTATACAAAAAATTTTAGAGAAGAATTGAACTATAGAGAACTGTATCTGGAATAAAGAATTGGAATATATATCAGATTAAATTAGCTAGCAAATTTGCACTACCCAAAGAACGAGGCACTCACATACAGTCACACAGGGTTGCACGTAAAATCAATTACTCAACACTCACCCGCACTCTAACGGCACTTTACAACACACTGAACTAACTAAAACACTGTGTCTATGTGTGTGTGTGTGTGTGTGTGTGTAGTGCATGTCACTAAAACTAAATTAAATTAGAATAAAATGTGCACGAAAAAATAGGAGCCACACTGAAAATGGAAAAGAGACATAGGGAAAGGGAAAGAAAGGGAGAAAGAGCGAAAGGGAGAGAAGCAAAAAGAAAATGGGAAATAAAACTAGGTAAACGAAATTGCGCTTAATGGAGAAACACTGGGAAACTAAATGAATTCCTTGGACTCTCTACACGTTCCACACTCCACGTTCCACTATCCACTCTCCACACTCTGCATGTCTGTGCAGCATTACCATCCACATCTACTAGCTCTCAACGCTTTGACCTACACTTACCAATTTAGTTAATTACAAATAAAACTTCAGAGCAAAAGCATTTTTGTGCCCAAAAATAAAATTAAACTTTATTTTACTAGCACAAAAAAATGGGTTTGATTAAAAAAATATATAATTAAAGTAGTTTTAAAAAGAATTGGGAGTAAAAATTTATGCGAAAAAAAGTACAAATAGGATTAAAAATAAAATTAGAAATTTAAATAGAAATATATAAAAATAAATATTGAAGTTCAAATTATTATAGATATAAGAATAAGAAGTAAAAGTTGAAATTTTAAATGAAATTTCAATAGAAATAAATAAAAATTAATATTGAAGTTAAAATTAATATAGATATTTGAATAAAAAGTAAAAGTTTAAATTTTAAATGAATAAATGAAAATCAAAATTGAAACAAAAATAAAAAATAAAATACGAATTAGAAACAGAAATATAATAATAAAATAAATAGGAATGTACAAAAATGAATTATATAATTATTAATTAATTATTATTAATTATTATTATTAATTATTAATTATATAATTGAAAATAGGAAATGCAATAGATGATATGGTTAGAAATATAAATACGAAAAGAAAAATAAATATATATAGATATAATATGAATAGGTATATAAAAATATTAATACAAAATAAATGCAGAAAGAAAAAAATATTTAAAAAGTTGACTAAGTTAAGCTATATATTAATGCTTTCTCGTTTGCATTTCGTTGATTTGTTTTATCGAGACTAATGAATGAATGTCTGCATTAGAGAGAGATAGATATATAGAGGGAGATACATAGAGAAAACAAATGCATGCATACAAGTAAAGATATACATATGTGGTTGATGATGGGTATGTGGTATGTTTTTGGGCGTGGCTGGGGGTGGCAGGGGGTTACCTTAAAGCCAAGAGTCAAAAGCTTAAAGGTAATCCAGGCCAATGCACATTTGGCTGCTTTGAAGCTTTGATGCTGCCACTGATTACAGTTAGCAGCAGCAGCAGCAGCAGCACTAATCATTGGCATATTGTTAACTGGAGCTGCAGCAGCTGCACTTTGTCAGTTTTATTTTCATTTCCCTTTATTATTTTTTTTTTATTTTTTCCCCCATTTTTCATTTTTCATTTGCATGCAGCAACCACAAAGCCCCACTAATAACTTGCATAACGCTCTAGTACCGCTTTAGTACAACCCCCAACTCCATCCCTCTATCTCTTTCTCTCTCTCTTTCTCTCTACACTTGGCTTAAGCTAAAGCAGAGAGAGCTTTTAAAAAAATAAAGCCTGTATTAGTGATATAATGAGCGAGCGCCTGCAAGATGCTTTGACTTATTTTATGCTCATATATATATATATAAATTTTTTTTCGTTCGAGTTGACTGGACTCACAGAATAAACTGAAAGAAAGAGAGAATGAAGAGAGAGAGAAGGAGAGAGAATGGATAGATAGATGGGGTAGAGTAGTCTTCTGTGTGTCCTTTTATAGCAGCTAATTAACTTGTTGCATCGCTTAATTAGCCGCAGCTTGAGACACAAAGACCACAGAATAAAAAAATATTAAATAATTTAAACAAAAAAAATTATAAAAAAAATATTGGAAACTCTATGCTACAGTAGCAACTGGACTTTGGTCTTTTCAATTTTGTAGCTCACAATTTATAAAAATTATACAAACAGTAAAAGTTTTTTTTTATATTTTAGAAATTAAGCTTTAGTTGCCCTGATGCTAATTGCGCGCATAAACATAATTTAAAAGAAAATATCAAAATATTTAGAATATTTAAAAATTTTGAAAAAATTTAGAGAATTGTAAAAAAAATATTGTAACTGTGAACTTTTTTTTATAAATTAAAATAAAACATGAATTTAAAAAATAAATAAAAATTTTATACATTAACAAATATTTCTAAAAAAAAAATATATATACAGAAATTTTATACTATTAAAAAAAAAAAAACTAGAAAATTATGTGCAAAAAGCCAAAACTGTATAGAAATGTAGCAAATGAATAGCCAAAAATTTGTCGACAAGCTAAAAGCAAAATGCAAATAAATTTAGCATAAATATTTATTATGGCCAGGCCAAAGCTGAAAAGTTTTCAATTTTGAACACTAACACTCTCACAAACACACACGCACACACACACACACACATACACAGAGAGAAAAAACCCCCTTGACAGCTGACACTTGGCACATAAAATCGAAATATATACAAAAATTATGAGTCCGAGGCTAGCCATAAAAATAATTCTGTAGAAATTCATAATTAAATTGCCCAAAAAGTGGAGCACTCAACGATGCGAAGTGAGTGTGGTGAGGTGGAGGAGGGTGGGAGGGGGAAAGGGGTGGTTCGTTAAGGAGGGATGGGGATGGGTCGGCAAGGCACATGACCTGACGTCAGTTTGTGGTGCACATCATTCACGCTCTCAGTTCATTCATTCATTCATTTGCTCATACACTCATTCAGTCATTCGTTTATTCATTTATTCATTCACATGCCAGGCGAGTCAAGTAGTCAAGTTGCACCCCACCGTCCCCCCCTTCCATTGGCCACCGCTCGTATACCCTACCATGCATTTGCTATAAATAATTGCCGAGCGAATTTGTCAAGCGTGTCAGCCGTGTGGCAAGCAGCAGCAGCAAGCTTCAGCAGTGGCAAGCTTCAGCAGTGGCAAGTATCTTGAAGATACGCGCGCTTCCCGGCGACAAATTTGCCATGTCTTCGGCTCTGTGTGGCATGCAAAGTGCGCGCAACTTGAGTGCAAATGTCGCGCCATTATTCGCATAACGTTGAATGCGACAAGCCAAGGCAGACATTGCCATATATAAATATATATATATATAAAGATAGCTATATATCTATCTATATGGTATCTCCAGCTAGCCTGACAAGTGAGCAAATGGGAGAGTAAAGGAAGCTCAGTTGGAGTTGATGGAGAGACAGGGGGAAAGGGGGTTCTAAAAGCGGTGTAGAATGATAGGAAGAGGGAGAGTGAGATGGTAGTAAAAGAGGAAGAGAGTGGAGGAGAGAAACAGAGAAAAAGAGACAGAGGGAGAAAGAGAGAAATGGGGAAAGAGAGCGACAGCAGCCACGTCAGAAGGTGGCAATTACGTTGGAATTCTTTTACTATTTCGAAAGTGTTTAATTTAAGTGATGGAGACAGAGATGGGGAAGGAGAGAGAGAGGGGAGAGAGAGATATATATATAGAGATAGATAGAGAAAGGAAGACCCATGTGTGCATCTAAATCTAAACTCAATTCCAAGACAGTAATAGGAATACCTCAAATGAAAAGCTAAAACCGAAGCAAAAAGATTAAAATTAATGGCAACAATTTAATAAAAATCTAGAAAAAATATTGTAAGCAACTGTAAATAAATGTTAAAAAATAATTTAACATATAAACAACTAAAGCAAAACTGAGAATAGCTTAAAAAAGTATATTTAAATAAGGACACACAGCTCTAAAGAAATAAAGTTAAAATAAATAAAATATTATAAAATAAAAAACTAAAACAAATTCAAGTAAATAAACAAATAAGATAAATAAATAATTCAGAAAAAATTAATTCAAATATGAAATTATTTAATTCAATAAAAATTAAAAACATTTTATATTTTTAATGCACTAAACACTAAATATTTTAGCTAAAAGTTGTATATATTAATATAAAAAAATATATATATAAAATAAGTTCTAAAACAAACATTTAAAATTTATGCAACAATAAAAAATAAAAATTTAATCCAAGAATTTTATTCAATTATAATATAATTTAAAAATTTATTATTATATCATTTTGTTTGTATTTCTTCCATTTATAAATGCTTCATCTTTTGGAGGATGTGAAGGAAAAACTTGTCTAAAACTCCATGCATTATTAAAGTAGAAAAGAAATTGAAAAGAGAGGCAAAACTTGAGCATTAAATATAATATGTATGTGTAATTTATAAGCATTCTAACCATATGCTTAGCATAAGTTAAGAGTTAAACAAAAGTTGAAATCTATTTAAGCTCCATTTCTTGAACTTTTGCGTAGCACAGATCAAAATCAATTTTGGGCATAGTTTTAATTTAGTTAAACTAAGGTTGTTCCTGTTGCTGTCTGTCTGCTGTCTGTCTGTCTCATAAGACATCAAACTTTAGACTACCAAAAACTGACAGACATAACAACAACAAAAGAGAGAGGGAGAGAGACGAAGAAAGAGAGAAAGAGTTGAGACTTTTGGCTCACACGCAACTGTCGCAGATTTTGACATGTGTGTGCGGCTTGAAAAGTGCAAGGGGGGTTTGCTTTGGCTTGTAGGGGGATAAAGCAGTTTTAGCTTTGGCATGTGTGTGTGTGTGTGGCAGGGTAGGAAAACCTCTTCAACTTCAACTTGGATCAAAAAGTTGCGAAAAGCGGTAAACAAGCAGAAAATGTCGCGTTGCCTGTCAAAACTCTTGGCGCCAAAAAACGAAAGGGAGCAAAAAGAAAGCTTTTTACAAGCGCTGACTAAATTTGATAGCTGGTAGACTCACACCAAGACACACAGACACACACACACCTACACTCGCTTACACTTACCTACAATCGTCTACACTCACCTGCAAACTCCTGCACACATTCATACTCTTCCTTGCGCTTTCTCTTCCTGTCTTTCTCTCTCTCTCTCTCTCTCTCTGTCTTTTGCTGCTGCTGCATCTGTCAAGCTTGTTATTTCATTTTAGCCATATTTTTTTTGGCTTTTTTTTTGGCTCGCTTTGGCTTGGCAAGTGTTGCTGCCAATTTATTGCTGCAGTTAATTTGCATGAAATATAAATAAATGGCAAACAACTTGAGACAGTTTCTACGCTTAAAGTGAGAACTTCACACAAGCAAACACACATACACACACACTCACACACTCATATTCACACTCACACTCACACTCACACTCACACACTCACTTGTTCTTTACCTTTTTCGCACTTTTCCAGCTGCTTCTGCCAAATTTAAATTAAATTAGAATTTCTCTAGCTTCTGCTTCTGCTTCTTCTTTCACTTGGTGTGTAATTTAAAACTATTTTACATGTAGCTAAAGTGCGTTCTATACACACTGTATCTTTCTCCCTCACACTCTCTCGCACTCTCTCCCTCCCTTTCTCTCTAGATAAAAAAGGCATTTCTGCAAGCTTTTTTGAGCTGCAGCCAACTTAAACTTGTTAAGCTTTAGGGAATTTCAGCTGGGCAAAACAGCAAAAAGTGCCACAAAAAAAATATATAAAAAAATATATATATATTTACACACACATACACACATGTATATAAATAAATATATATAATGTGTGTATATATATCTATACCTAAAGAAAGGCAAAAATTTTAGAATATTTAAACTCAAGTTGATATGCGCTTGGGAGCTTAATATGTCTTCCAAATGTCTGTCTGCATATGTGTTAGAGTATTTCTCTCTCTGTGTGTGTGTGTGTGTGAATTTCTCTTAGTGTGTGTGAATTTCTCTTAGTGTATGTGGTGTTTGTGTGTGTGTGTGTGTGCATCTATGTGATTTATAGTGAGCTGGGATTAAGCTGTCTTTGTGCTTTGCGCAAGAATGTTGTAGGAAATTTTTAGTATAATGCACATGAAAATTGTAGCAAAGGTGCCAAACGTATGCAGGAACGGGCGAAACGGTTGAAACGGGTACGGGTAAGCGGATGCAAGCGGTTCATGCAGGCACAAGATGGCGTAAGCGGGCACAAACGGTTCAAGCGCTTGCAAGGGCCAGACTATGTTATAGAAGGCATTGGCCTAACACAATTTTCTCTCTCTCTCTCTGCGTAACTCTCTCTGCCTCGCTTTCTCTCCCTCCTTCTCTCTCTCCTTCTATCTCTTTCTCTTTGTCTTTTCCCTAAAGCCAGTGGCATTTTGGGATTGGCATATGGCAAAACGCAATGCAATTGAATCGAATCTTTGGCAAATTGAAGAGAGAATCGAACTGGATTTTCTCTTTCAGAGCAAGTCGAGCTTAACTGAAATCGAATTTTAATTGTAAAATTTGCAGAATTTAAATAATAATGTTTAACAATTTATTAGAACTATGGAATAACAAAAATAAATATAATTTTAGTGCCATAAATTAAAGCTTAGTAAATATGAAGCTTTCAGTTGACAGACTAGCAGC
Organism: Sphaerogastrella javana; assembly: GCA_037040025.1. Classification (NCBI taxonomy): domain Eukaryota; kingdom Metazoa; phylum Arthropoda; class Insecta; order Diptera; family Drosophilidae; genus Sphaerogastrella; species Sphaerogastrella javana. The sequence continues at coordinate 32,736 of JBANCZ010000290.1, read as the reverse complement.
AATAAGTAGCTATTAAGTTATTGTTATTATATGTTGCGTGTGTGCTTATAATATATTTACCTGACTTATATTATGAAACTAAGCTGATTGCATTAGCTCCAGCTTAGTTAGTTCAATGCACTTTAAATCTAATTAGCTAAAGAAGCGAACGCCAACAACAATGAGAACAGAACAAGAGCAGTGCAATGAAGTGAACAGTTGAACAAGGGGAACAGGTGGAGGTAGGAACAGTAGTAGTATAAGTGCTGAGGGAACAGAAGAGTGAGAGAACGGTTGAAGCAGGGGAACGGTTGAGTAGGGGAACAGTTGAGCAGGGAACGGTTGAGTAGGTGGCGGTTGAGCAGGGGGAACGGTTGAACAGGGAAACAGATGAGCAAGGGAACAGTTGAGTAGTGGAACAGTTGAGCAGAGGGAACAGCTGAGCAGAGTAGCAGAGCAAGTAGAATGGGAACACGAACATAGATGAACAAGGGATAAGGGAAACGGGGAAACAGTGTCATAGCAGAATATGTGTAGAGGAGAGTAGGGGAACAGAGGAACATGGGCCAACACTGCTTAAGGAAAAATCAATAGAAAAAAACCTAAAACATGAATAGAACAAACCATATGAAAAATGTTGTTGTCGCATAACGGTAAAAATAAGTGGATATATAGACGACAACGAATGCGAATGTGATGTAAGATGATTATAGAAATGGAGGAGGGGGTGGGGGGAAGAAGGCAAAGAAGTAAAAGCGATGACGACGCTGCCCTGCGCGGCATTGTTAATAGGATTAGGAAGCACCAACATAGCCAACAACTAGAACAACAGCAACAACAACAACAACAACTAGAACAACAGCAACAACAACAACAACAACAACAACAACAATAACAACAACAACAGCAACAACAATAAATAGAACAACAACGAAATAAAGAATAAGAATAACAAGAGCAACAACAAAAACAGCAAGAAGCAAAGCAATGCTAACGGCATTAGCAACGGCAAAAAAATACACACGCAACAACAAAAACAGCAACAACAAAAACAACAATTAAATGCAAACGAAATACACACACACACACACGTACAGACACACACACTCACACACACACACGCGAAGAGAAACACACTACACACACACGCGAAGAGAAACACACACACAGACACACTCACACACATAGCAATAAAAAGCCAGCAAGAAAAAGGAAAAAACAACAGAGAGAGAGAGAGATAGATACAGAGAGAGAGAGAGAGAAAAAAAGAAATTCATTTATAGTAAAGACAGACGAAACTTAAACGCAAAGCAAAAGAGCGCACAAAATTCGACTTAGCTTAGAATAAGCGCACGTATAGTTATAGAAAGGGAATGTGGGGGAGAATGGTGTATTGGTGATGGAGTGTGGAATGCTGGAGAGGGCTGAAGAGTAAAGGAGAGCAATTGCAATGCAGCAGCAGAGAGCATAGAACACCAAGCGAGCAGCGCTGCAGTTGGATAGAGTGAGAAAGAAAATGAGAGGGAGTAAGAGTGAGGGAGAGAGAGTGACTAGGAGAGTAAGAGAATGATAGAGTGGGACAGTGAGAGAGTGGTAAAGTCAGAGCAAAGCAAACAAAAGTAAATTAGATTGTGTGGCCCATTAGGGCATTAAGATTTCATTGCTCTTGTTGTTGCTGTTGTTGCTGTTGGTGTTGTTGCTGTTGCTGTTGTTGTTACAGTTACTGTTGTTGCTCTGTTGTTGTTCTTGCTGTTATTGTAGTTGTATCAGTCTCAGGCTTTGTTAGTGGCTTCTCCTAGTCGCCATATGGGAGACACTGAGCGAAATAATGTGCTTAAACTTTCAAACTTATAATTAGTCATAAGTACTAAGCGATAACCGATCAACGATATACGATAAACGATTACAAATGACAAATAAACGATAAGCGATAATTGATAACCGATTTCCGTTTACAAATAACCTATAACCAATTACGTCTAATCGATAATATGTATAACCAATAAACTATTACAAAAAATCGATAATCGATAACTTTTAACAAATAATCATTAAACAATTACATGTAATCGATAATCAATTACCAATAATGGATAAACAGTAAACAGTTATCGATAACCGATAGTTTCCTTTTTCTACTAGCTGCTAATTTCTTGCAGTGCAACGACAGCTACCCTCAACGCGTGCACAATTGAGTTGGTTGCCAACGTCAGGCACTTTAAGGGTTTCACTTAAGACCAGCACCACCAGCCCCACCACACCACCCTTATCTACAGTACACCCCCCTGCCCCCATTGACGGCGAACCAACGCGACAGCAAGTGTTGTAAATGGGTCGTAAGAGTGGGTCTTGCCGGGACGGGGGTAGAGGTAGAGGTAGAGCTATAGGCGCTGCCAACTAAACTAGCCTACACTCATACAATCACACATTCACTCACACACACCCACATACACTCACATACACTCACACACCCAGTTAGAAGCACTTGAAGGCATTTTGTGTGTTGTGGACTCTTGTTAGGGCGTTCGTCACCTCAGATGGTATCGGGCAACGCATCGCATCTCATCTGACATCACATCTTGCTATCGCTCTCTCTCTCTCGTTCACGCGCTCTCTCTCTCACTCTCTCTCTTTCTCCTTATATCTGTGTTGCCTTTTTGGGGGGCAAACGTGACTTTTTGCGGTTTGCTTGGATTTCGTTTCGGTTTTTTGACTGCGAAAAGTGCTAAAAATTGACGCAGGGCTCAGCAAACGGTAATACGTTTATATAGTAGTATATATCGTCTATATATATAACTACTGTACGCTATTTATTTGATTCTTTTATTTTGTTTTATTTTTTAAATATTTTTTTTTGTATTCGTTTGTTTGAGGTCTTGAAGAATCGCTTCTTCAAACGGCAAACGAGTGCGAATTGGAAGCCTGTATCTCGTATCTTGTATCTCGTATCTCGTTTCTTGTATCTCGTAATTCGTGGCATGTTTCTAGTATCTATATGTGTTGTGTATGTTGTATCTGTGCATTGTATCTAAAGCTTGTCACAGCCAAATTTAATGGTCCATACTGAAGGTGTGTCTAACACTCAGAGTCTTGGCCATTGTTTGCCTAATTTTGGGCCGGGTCGTCTTTTGGCTATTGTTGGACATTTGACTTAATTTACACTCAAGTGTAAGTGTGTGTGTGTGTGTGTGTGTCTATAGAAATTTCCCTAACTATTTACCAAACGTGTTGCATTCACAATCAAAGAGCTCAATGTATAGAAAACACCCCTAATACAACCTTGTAATGCAATTAAAGGTCATAGCACCATTAAATCTCTACAGAATTGGATCTGCTTGGATAGTTCACACTATTCTATAGGGTTTGAGAGCAAATTAAATAACTATAACATGGTTTATGCTGAACATGTAAAACTTGGTATATATTAACATTTATTTAGGTTTATATTAGATTTAGAAGCTTTAGATGTTGTTTATTAAGGTTTCTATTGTATTATAATGAAACTTTCTATATTCAAATTGAAACTAATCTATGTTTATGTAATTTTTCTTTTTATTTACAGGTAATTTACACTCCTTTTCGATCTATAAAACTATAAAACTCAGGCAGCTGTAAGTAATCTAATTAACATTTAAGACATTTACAATTTTCAATTACATTTTCTGGGTGTATTTCTCACACTCTAATATCAAACAGAAAATTTCAACAACGTCAGCCACACGCAGCATTAAAATGTTGTGTGTTTGTTTGTAAACTGGAATTTTCATAAAGTGGTAGACAGATTCGACCAGAAAACAAATCATCTCCGACTGCCCACACAAGTTTTTGTTTGAATCTTGAAGGTCTAGCTTTTTATGCTGATCATCATTAACGTGAACCGAAAATTTCGACCTGAACCCTTTTTGCAAGAAAATCAAACTCAGCGAACAAGAAAATTAATTTATGTATGTGCATATGCATCAGAGCCGTAAGGGTTGTACAAACACACACACACATCGACATAGAAAATAATGGTCAAGGGGTACCGAAAAACTAAACCAAAAACAAAAAAAAAAAACAAAATACTGGGACGGAGAAGAAGAACGAGACGAAGATGTAGACTGAAACTCAAGTTCTTCGACTCCTTGCGGACGACGGACAATCATTAATATGCTGAGCTGTGCATGTGACAAAGGACACTTCGTCCACTCTGGCAAACAACAATGCATTATAATGGGCTTATAAATATATTGTTGGACCTACACACACACAGATAACCTCACACAAGCACAGCCTCACACACATACGTCTACATCTTGAGCTTAGAGCATGCTTAGCATCTTTGCCAAGGGTTGCACTAGTTGCCCTTCACTCAGCAGCCTCTTCTCCCTTACTCCATCCCTCTCTCTCTCTCTCTCTCTCTCTCTCTCTCTCTCTCTCTCTTCCTCTATCCCTCTCCTTATCACTCTGTTCTACAGTCCCTAAAAAATCATTAGAATTCTATTCCAACTGCAGCAAAAATTTCATGAAAAACTTGTTTAGAATTTCATCTGTCTATTTCCTTTGGCCTTACGCATTTTGCATTTTTCTTTATATTTCAAAATTTTTTCTAAACGTTGATTTTTGTGTTGATAACAAGTTCAGTTTTACTGCTATTTGAGTTCATTTTTTTTTTTTTTTTTTTTGGAATATTTTTTGAAGGTCAAGCGAAAGTCGTTCACACGTTTCACAATTAGCAGCTGGCGTTGAGCGTTTGGTCATTTTTATACCCTGTCTTTTTCACAGCGAATTATTAAAATATACTCAATGTCTATTCACACTTTATAGAAAATATCATGTCAAATGTTGTCTTTAGTTGGGAAATTTTTAATGTATTTATACTATGTATAGTCTACCAGAAAAACACTTTCAAAAAGTAAAATTCACACCTAAAGGGTTTGATCTGAAAATTTGCTTTATGAAATTTAAATATTTCCTTGGAATTTTGTTTATTAATATGATCTAATTTAATATTATTAGTATTAAAGTAAACTAGTCTTAATAATAAAATATAATTTTTTGGATCTTAGGAGTTTCTACACACATGTCTAAACATTTATATATATTCCTATATATATTTGTCTCCTTTTGCATAAATTGACCCAATGCAACCCCAAGTAGTTTACTTTTTTTTATATGCCATGTCAAAGGGCAAACCATTCTGCCATGGGACACGCGCCACACACACACACACACATTACTGTTGTTGTTGTGGTTGTTGTTTTTTTTTTTTGTTGATTTTTATCTGTGGCAGTTGTTTATGCAGTGCTGAAACTAGACCTAGATATATTTTATAGTTGGCGGATTTGTTGTGTGTGGATTTTTGGCATTTTATTGAGATGAATTACATATATATATATATATACGTATACGCCATAAATGAGTTTCACAATCCCCAGTTGCAATGCCAAACCCAATAGCAATATCTAGTTTGATTTCCCCCTCACAATCTCTTTCTATCTCTCTCTGTCTCTGTCTCTGAGAGTTTCAGTTATATGTATTAATGATTTCGGATTTGGACTTGATCTACTGGCCATGTTCATCAATGTGGCTTAAGTGGGCGAAAGGGAATAACCCAACGGTCCCTCCCCCAAAATCAATAGAAAAAGGAAAGAGAGAAAGATAGAGAGGTGGAGGAAAAACATTTCCCAAAGAAAACAACTTGGATATTCCGCAAAATTTTAATGTTCTTTGGCTGCGTTCATAAATTTTTATTATGTAATTGAGTTTTGTGTCCTTGCTTCGTTTTTCCATTCCATTCCTTTCGTTTTGGTCTTCGTTTTATGGTGTAATCGTGGCAGTGGGGGTTGCTATGTTCTTTTTTGTCTTTCGTTCGCATGTCGCCAAATAAAACAATAAAAGCAAATGGTAAAAATGTTCGAGTTAGGATCGAGTCAGGGCATATTAATAAATAAAATGGGGGTAACTGACAACAAATACGTTTCAAGGGTTAGCCCTTGACAATTTCTATATTTGTATCTTTATCTTTATCTGCATCTACATCTTTATATGTGGCACAATAAAATGTCAAAACAGCTGCAAATTTGCAGGCAAATAAAGATAACAACTAGTAGTAAATGCAATTGCATAGACCTACTGCAAAGTGTATATATTTAATTGAATACCATAGTCATGCAATGATACGTATCAGCCATATATTAGATATATAACAGTTATTTAACTCTATGTTAACTGGCTTTTAAAATGCTGTAAAATAAGTATGTGGAAATGATGCTATGCAGTAAGGGAAATTTAAATTTTATTTAACTAAATAAGCGTAGTAATTTCTTTATACTGCAGTATATAAATAATTCAATAAATTTATAGAGCCGCCTTCTAAAAACAACTGCAGCGAGTGGGAGAACTGTTAACTTAACAGAAATCGAATGGCCAGCTAAAGAGCAAAGCTGTTTGAACATTTTAACAGCGCTTTAACATTACATTTTACTGCAAAGTTAAGTCTGATTCGGTTGCGCATATGATGTGATATTCAAGTTTTCTATATTCTGTTTTGATTCCATATTTGTTTACTTATTCTGTGAGAATGCTATCCTACTCTCTCTTGTAAGTCATCTGTGCATGCATTGCAATGCGGAGTGTTGCGGTCTCTGTTGCTCTGCTTATTATTGTCAAATTTGCCAAGTCTGTCGATTGCAATTTCTAGTAAAGAGGGGTAGTATGACTGCAACATTACCTCGCACATATAAACATATTTCATATATTAAATCGATTGAATAATTATTTAAAAATTAATAGTAATAAGTAGTGTAGCCTAAACTATATATTTAATTAAATATTTACTTTACTTTAATTATAAGCAATCTATTATTTAAAGTTGGCAATTGATCATCATTTACACAGGGTATTGCAGTTGCAACAACTTTGCTGTACTTACCTTTTGTTCGTGAGAGCGCATTAGTGCATCTCGCTCTCGTGCTCTCTTCCTTTGTCTCTTTACTTATGTTCTCTTCTTTATTTATGTGCTGGATGGTTTGACTTTATAATGCATTTTGAATGCTTAAATCAGCTTGCATTCTACGGTCATAGAGGTAGAGCATTTGAAGTGCGTTGCACTACTCTAAATTTTCATAGCAAAAACAGTGATCTCTCTTAGCGTGTGTATGTGTGTGCGTTTGTAAGCGTGTATTGCTGTCTCTTTCGTGCCCATACAAATGGAATACTCTATTGTAAACAGAGCTTGTAAACAGATCTAGAAATCGTTTAAATAGCGCTTAAAAACAACATTAACACATGTCGCCAAGCACAGCTCATTTGGCATGCATTCATTCATTCATTTATTCATGAATAAAGACATCTGCAGTCATTGAATGCCGAAAACAATTCACAGACTCATTATTAATTGATTAAGCCAAGAGGCAAATGGAGCACACGAATGAAAGAGCGTAAGAACGTAAGAGCGTAATATTTTGACAGCAAACGCGCGCCCAAGGAGCGCTCTGTGTGTCCCATTTGCGGAGATAGAAAAGAGAGAGAGAGAGAGTGAACGACTAAGAGAGAATGAGGGAAAGAGAAAGAACAACGTTGCTCGCTTTGCGCCCAGTTTTACAGATAAAAGCGGCACAATATAAATTTCCATAAATTACCCGCATGAATGCAAATAATGTCAGGGGCAACAACGCAATGAAAGCAAGAACAATAAGAATAAGATGAGGAACAACAGCAGAAGAGGAGCAGTAAAAGTGTCCCAAATGCGCAGCAATTCAATAAGCGAAACAAAAACCTGAACCACACGCGGCACGTTCCACACGTAACTTGAGTTTTCCTTGCCTTTCCATCGTCTCCCTGTATCTGTATCTCGCTTTCTTTCTCTTTTCGTTTATGGGCTTAGTTTCAACAGATCTGCGTACTTTTGTCCGTCTCTCTGTCAGTCTGTCTGTCTGTCTGTTGCTTTGGTGGTTTTGGCACACTGTTTGTCGTCTTAGAGCCTTTTGGTAATACGGGGTATGGGTATGGGGTTGTATGGTATATCTGGTATCTGGTATCTGGTATCTGGTATCTGGTGTCGTATGCCGTAGGGAGAGAGATATATCCCGTAAGCAGACGCCGTGCCGCCTTGCAATTAGCATGCAAAATACGCAAAACACTGAAAGACAGAAAGACAGCAAGGGACAACAACAACAACAACAATAAGAGGAGAGAAAAAAAATTATAAATAATAAGACATGAAGTCGGGCACACGCTCATAAATCTTGAGCGCATTTCGATCTGCTGCCGGTTTTTCTTTACAATTTATTTAAGCTATTTTGCTCCTTGTTTTTTTGTTTTTGTTGTTGTTGTTGTATAGTATCCCGTATCAGGCAACCCTACTCAATTTTTTTCGGTTGCTCTTATCCCCTGGCAGCTACAATAGGCGCTGAACCGGTGAAAGGTTAAGGTGTCGGGCGTTGCGCCTTTTTTTAAAATTCTTTTCTAGGTCGACAATCATGAAATTTGTTTAACATTCTCAGTTACAAATATTCTCTCTGTCTCTTTTCGATTCAAGGAACTGTTGTTTTTTTTCTTTTTGTTACGAATTTTCTTTTATTATAATCAAATTGTTGACAGGGAAAAACATAATAGATATACATTCTGTGTACTATGTGTATGCCCTATAGAGCGCAAGTTTAATAATATAAGTTGTTTCTTTCAATTGTTTTTTGGAAACTTTTCACTAGAGACAACATCGACGATTTGGCTTAGAATAGAAAGTTTTCCACAACGTTTTAATTAAACTTGAATGTGAGCTAGAATTTTCCACTCTTTCCCCCGTCTGTTTGAAATTTTCGGCAAGTTTTTCTGCAGTAATGTGATTGCCAAAAGTTTTCCGTGCCGTCGTTTTGTGGCCTATTGACACTTTGTAATTACAGTTGGGTTTTTTGTCAGCAATTTCGTATTTATTTACAGAAACGCAAACGAAAGATACAAAGAGAGAGGGGAGAGAGAAAGAGACACACAGAACAGCAAAGTATTGTATCGCATCGTGTTGGTTTCTAATTGGATCACTTCAACAGAGTCTGTCTGTTTCTTCTTCCCATTTACTCTTTTCTGTTAAGATCCTTACCCTAAGAGCTAAAGCTCTTTATTATCTACTCATTTGCGTTCTCTTTTGTGCTCTCTTCGTCTGTCTATAGGGTAGCTCTTTGGCTCAACTTATCACTCAAAGTCTATGCATATATCAACTAGTTCTACAACAACCCCCAATTGGCTGAGGTTTTACGATACGACTATCTCAATCTCTCTCTCTCTCTCTCTCTCTCTCTCTCTCTCTCTCTTTCTCTCTCTTTCTCTTTTGCTTTGTCCTTTAAGACCTTTAGCGCCTTCTCCAATGCAAACTCGCTTGACTTTGATTTGTGCTTAACTTTTGTCCCATCCCTCTTTGAGTTCTTTGGGTGCTAAGCTGACGTCATCAACGCCCAAGGAAATGTATATTTCTTTTGACTATATGAGTGTGCGTGTGTTTGTGTGTGTGTGTGTGAATGTTTGTGGGTGTGTGTGTAAATTGCATGAGTCACTCGCACCCCAGCGATAATACGCAAACACCAACATTCAACCACTATCCGATTTCAGACCCTTTTCAGTCGACCGCCCACGTAATTGCTTCCTGCAGATTTCGGACAAACGGACATTTGGCTGCAGCTCTCTGCTATATATGCGATGTAGTCAGCTGAAATTGTAGCGCCTTGAGGCCCTGTGAGCTGCATAATTAAGCAGTACTGTATTTTAAAGCACTTAAAATTGGCAAAGCGGAAGTCGGCTCGTCCTGTCACGCCCCCGAAGCAAACACCTGTCAGTTTTAGCTGCCAAATGTTCGACAAAAAATACAAATACAAAAAAAGAACACCCACTTACACTCACACACACAAACACAAATGCAGCAATACATGACAAATGCTAAATAAATTCGTGCTTATTAGCAGCGCCCTCTGGCGGCAATAAAATCCCAACACCCGCTGTGTTTCCCAATGCCAATCAAATACACACACACAAACACATACATACATAATCGGTGGGCTGCCAACTTGCTGTCCACCTGCTGGCCAACACGTATCGCCATCTCTATAACAGATTCCCCACTTACTCAAACCCAAAGTCAAATCGAAGCCCAATCCGAATACGAATCCGCATCCGAATCCGAATCCCAATGCCCAATACCTTATACCTTATGGCTAATACCTTAACCCCAAAGCCCAAGCGCAGGTCAATCGATATAATTTTGTTGCCATTCCATATATTTATTGGTATTACTTACATTTCGAGCAGTTCCCCAACGGGAGCCTAACGGGGTCGCGCTGCCTGCTTGGTCTGTCACTTTAACCGAACCCATCAGCCACGCCCTGCACGTCCTCGCCCTCAAACACCTCACACAGTGTAGCTCATGACAAATTCATTTCACTTGCACATGACTGACTCAGGCTCAGGATGAGGTTGGGGCTTAGGCTCAGGAGAAGGAGCAAGACGCAAGGCACAAGGCGCTGTAAATGTCACTGGGATTTCTGTTTATTATATATAAGGTTTGCCTTTGACTTAGACTAAAGTGTCAAGGGGAGGGGGGGGGGGGGGCTGCAGTCGTCTTCGAACAGCGGGAGGCTGAGAAATGACATTTTAGGAATGAAATAAAATAAAAATAGGCTCTACGCAGCCAAAAGCAGATCTGTTTTATATAACAAATACCATATATATACATATATATTTAACTGACAGTTAATTTTATAGTATAGTAGCGAATCTATATATTTTATATATGTTTATCGATAATTCAGTAGGTAAATTATTGGCAGTAATCTAGGTAACCTATTGATTAAGTGCAGAGGCCATAAATTATAATTCTGTTCTAAATCCTCAATGAAACTGAATCTGTATTTCAATTAATTTTTTTTCCTTTTCTAGTAAACTCTACTATAATTCGATGTTCAAGGTTTTCTGTTTTCTGTTTTGATTCCAGATTCGTTTACGAACTTTGTGTCAATAGAAAGAGTAGCAAACTGCGGAAAGTTTATGAGCTTTTGGTTTCGATTCTCCGCTTTATTTTTTTACGAAGTCTTTGCAGTCCGTTAACTTATAAGAAGAAGAAAACATTGTTCTGCTCTCTCTTTGCCTCTTCTGTAAAGTGCCAGCGCAAGTGCCGTGACGTTCAATGTTTTCTGTTCTCCGTTTTATCTTCTTATTTGTTTACGCATTAATAAGATCACGAGAATGTTATCCTGCTCTCTCTTGTAATTGCAATATGCAGTGTTGCCGTCTCTGTTGCACTGCTCACTTTTTATTGTCAAATTTGCACAGTCTGTCGATTGCAATTTCTAGTAATTAGGGGTAGTATGACTGCAACTTTACCTCGCACATGTATATTTAATGCATATATTGAATCGATCAAGTAATTATTTAAAAATTAAACATAATAAGTAGTCTTGCCTAAGCTATGTTATTGATTAAATATATTATTTATTTTAATTATAAGCAATCATTAATTTAAATATGTCAATTGATTATTATTTACACAGGGTATTGCAGTTGCAACTACTTTGCTTTACTTAGCCTTGGCATATAAGAGCGCTCTCTCGCGCTCTTCCTTTGTTTCTTCTTCTTAGCACAGTTCCCTTTTCATACGCCCACTGCATTGATTTTCTAATACACTTTGAACGCCTTGTTGAGCTTGCATACTACTATCATAAAGGTAGAGCATTTCAAGTGCGTTGCTGTGTTCTTATCTTATCTGATCAACAACAGAGAATTAGAAATCAAGGCAAAAATTGTGAGAGCGCTGATCTCTTATGTGTGTGTGTGTGTGTTTGTACGTATGCATGTGTACGTGTATGTGATTGTTTGCTTAGTCGAATGCGCTTGCTGTCTCTATCGAACTTACATGTATTGACTATGTGTTCTATGCAGATTTAATCTATTAATGTTACCTATGCCTCTATTTTATTATTTTTCTAACTATCTATTCATATCAATTCATATTATATTCATATAAACACGTAATTCTCTGTGTAATCATACTTATTCCATTATCCCTTTACCTTAGAAATGTATGAAAATGAATGTGAAATGAAATTGGATGCGATAAAGCGTTTTTAAAGCAGCATAAGCTATAGCTCTGGCATATGGCTAACATAAGCTCTATTCAGCTGTTCATTCATTCATTCACTCATTCATTCATTCATTCATTCATTTAGTGCTCATAAAGCGATTATTTCTTTGCAAGTGCCATTCATTTGTCATACTTGGTCATTTAATAATAAATTGTCGACACTTGAGTCATAAATTCAATTAAGTGGAAATAGTAAATGGTTTACTCCTTTCTCTCTCTCTCTCTCTCGATCTCTCTCTCTCTCTCTTTCTCTCTATCCTGCGACAATACCGCAAACAAATTGATTAAATAATAAAATGTCATTTGTGGTCGAAACTGCTGTTGGTTTTCTTGCCATTGGGTTGAATGACCCTTGACCCCTTGACCCCTTGACCCCTTGACCCCTAACTATCCAGAACTCAAACTTTGTTTTTAGGGGGTGGCCATAGACATACCATAATCCTGATGAGCAGCCACGTCAAGGTTTCTTTTTTTATTCGACCATAACTTGAGCTTGTACTTGAGTTTTTGGTTTTAGTTTTTTAATAAAGTTTGGCAGGAACATTATATAGCTCATTTTCAAAGGTTTGTGTGTGTGTTTTTTGGGTCTATCATTAACATAACTCAGTGGTCGTCATCATTAAGGTCTGAGAGTAAACTTTTGCGCCAAAAATTCGACCCTTAACATCTGTTGCCGAGATCCTTACGAATTTCCTTCATGTACATTTGCTAATCGAAGAAACCCCTGTTAAAACTACCCTTGGTATAACCAATGACTGGGCACTCTCAGGTCTCATTACATATAAATATCTTGGACTATTTATAACTGAAACTCAAACTGAAACTGGACTTTTTTTTTTGCCGACTTCTTGATGTTGATGCTGTTTCCTCTAGGACAAATTATGCAGATTAAGGGGTCAGTCTACGGTCCACCACAGCTGCTGGCAGCCGTTAGATATATCCCACTCACTCTCTCATATTCTCTCTCTCTCTCTCTCTATCTCTCTCTCTCACTCCTTACCTGGTTGGGTAGTTTTTGTTAAAAAAAATTGCGTTACATAAAATTAACATAAAAATCAAATTTGGTTTTTTGGCCTGCATAATTTGTTGTTGACTATCTATGTTTGTGCTATTAAATGGTTTATATATATATATTCTATATAGCACAATTTATACATATGTGTAGCTATGTCTAGCTCTCTCTTTCCCACACACTTGCTGTCTCTCTCTCTGTTTTATTTAATTGTGTTTCTGTGCCAGGCCGAAAGCAAACTTTATGGCCTTAGCTGGCATTCGGCGTTTTGCGCCCCAGACAACCAAATGAGTTCATAATAAGCTCCAACTCTCTATGCCAATTTACAGCTGGCGCCAGCCCTGCCACGCCCTCTTCCCACCCCCCTTTTGACTCTGTTCTCCAGTTTATCCACTCGGGCTTGAGCTCAAGCGTATGAAATTTTCTGGGTCACATGTGTTAAACACAAAATGCTTAACTTTTGGCCAACTTATATACACTCACACACTCACATACACTCACACAAAATCGCAAACATTCACATATACTCACACACACCCACAAATACACTCAAACACTCACCCACACACTGTTACTATGGTATAAAAGTTTTGTGCAGCGCCCGCCCTAAAAAAAATTATGCCACATTCATATTGCAATTTCTCTCACTGTATGTGTGAGTGTGTATGAATGTTTGAGTGTTTGTTTAGTCATCATTTCTCTTATTTGCTCATTTTCCTTATTTTTCTATTTCGCCCTTTGTATTTCTTTTAGTTAGCTCGCTTTCAATGCCAAAAATTCTGCGCGTTAATTTGACTGCAGATTTTTTTTGTTTTTATTTTATTTTTTTTTGTATTTGTTCTGTTATATTTGGCTTTTTCTTTGACTTTTTGGCTTATCAGCTGCATGTGCTACTGCCAGGCATACATGTTTTTTATGTATTTTGGCTTGTTATTTTTTATAGATTTTTTTGAACTATTTTTGTTAAACTTTCCCCAGCTGAAAACTAGAATCAGAAGACTGCAAATTTAATTTAAAACAATTCTTATTATATTTTTTGATTTAATATATTTATATTATATAATAATTAAATAATAATAATAATAATAATAATAATTTTATTTATTATTATATATTATTACATTTTTATTTATATTTCTTATTATATATTTTAAAATATTATATTATTCGATAGCATATTTAAGCTTAATTTATTAATATTTATTATTGTATTTATTAAATTTTTTTACATTATTTTCATAGTATTTTACTATAGGTTTGTTTTTTTTTATTCATTTTTATGTTACTCCAATTTATCATGTTATTTTTATGGTATTTTATTTAAGATTTGTATATTTTTATTTATTATAATATTTTTTTTAAATGTATAATAAAATTTTAAAGCTTAGTTTATTTAAATTTATCATTGTATGTTTTAAATTTTTAATATTATTTTTTAATGGTATTTTATTAAAGAAACGCTTTTTTTTTAGTTATATTTTTAAAAGCAGAAATTATTTATGTTTATTATTATATATATTTAAATTTTTATGTTATTAAATTTTAGTATAGTTTATTTATATTTATCATTTTCATGGCACATTTAAGCTTAGTTTATTTATATTTGGCATCATATTTCTAAAATTGTTTATATGATATTCTATTTTAAAGCTTAGAGCTGTGTTTTGTTTTGAGGTGTGAGTTTGGAGTGTTCTTGAGTGAGATGAGAGCGAAGAGCTGAGAGATAAGAGCAGAGAGCAGAGAGATGAGGGATGAGTGCCTTATCGCTTGTACAATATGTCAACTGTGCGGCAACAATGCCAAACGCATTTTCCGCAGCCAGGGCGACACATGTTTTCCATTTTCTGAATGCATTCGCGATGTCACAGCAGCAGCAACAGCAGCAGCAGCAACAACAGCAGCAGCAACGACAATTTTCTACACACCACCCCCCTTCTAAAAAAATTGGGAAAAATTGTTTGGTAAAAAACGAAAGTCAATTTCAAAGTATGCACTAGGCATTTTGACATATCTGTTATTGGCGTTGCTGTTGTTGTTGCGGTTGTTGTTGTTACTCTTGCAGTTGTTGTTGTTGTTACTATTGCCTTGCTTTGTTTTTTTTTTTTAGTTGCTAAAACTGCTTTAATATTGCAGCAGGAGCAGCAGCAGCAGCATCGCTACAAATTGCACTTCATTTTTGGCACTTTTTTATGCTTTTCTCTTCTTTTGTTGGTTTATTTGTTGTTGTTTTTGTTATTGGCTGATTGTTGATAAATATGACAATAAAATGGACACATATCGACCAATAACAGGGTGCTGTAACAATACGTTTTGACAACATGATTGGGGCCTGGCTTGAAATAAACGAAATACTTTTCCAGCAGGTACAGTAAAGCTTGTCACATAACAGAACGATGGCATGCATGAACGTGTAATGTGTGAAGCTGCTGACAACAAATGCAACAAATTCAACAAAAACAATATATACAACAAAAGCAACAACAACAAAAACAACAAAATGAACCTCAAAACTCTTTGGGAAAAAATAAAAATAATACCTTACTTTACTGCTGTTGCTGTGTAAGCTGGCGCCATCTGTCGGCAGGCAGCTGCAGTCAGTGTGAGAGATTGTGCGTATGAGTGTGTGTATGTGTGTGTGTATGAGTGTGTGTGTGTGTGTGTGTGTGAAGCGAGTGGAGCCAGAACGCGCGTGATAAGCATATGAAATTTTATGGCAACTCTATTTGTAACTTTCCTTGTGTCTCTCTCTCTCTCTCTCTCTCTCTCTCTCTCTCTCTTTGTGTGTGTGTGTGTTTGTTTGTTCGTATGTGTGTGCAAGTTTTCGCTTTGAAGCTACACACACATGCACCGTGCAGCTGTCTCTTTCTGACACTGTTGTGTGTGCACTGACTTGGAAAATACTTTTTGTGATAACATTTTATGGCTTGACAAGCAGCAGCGCAGCGCCAACAACGCGCAAAGCTTTTCTCTTCTCTCTCTTTTTTTTGTCTACTTGAAGAAGAAGTTTAAAGAATGTGGGGAATGGGGAGAGTAACGTAGATACTCTTGCAAGAAACTGTGAACAGAGAAAAGAGAAAGGGAGCAGTAGCTAGAGCAACTGCAGGCAGTTGAAGACTTGTGTGAAGCACAACGAGACAACATGGGTTAGTTTTTCGAGTTCTTTGAGTGCTAGGCATCAATTTATAAACTGACAGATGCCTATAAATGTATAGAATGAGAAAGAGAAAGAGAGGGCGAGAGTAGGAGTGAAGGACAGAGAAAAGAGAGTGAGAGAAAAATGAGTGAATGCAAATGAAATGATATCATTTTTAATAAAAATTTAAACAATATTGCAGGCATAGACTGTTATATCATAGTCAAATGACTATGCATATAAATGTTACAAAAATTATTTATATATTTACAACAATAACATACATTTATTTATTTATTTTTAAATTATTTAAAAAATATTTATATTTATGTTTAAGGTATTTAAATATTTAAACTAATTTTCGCTTTCTTAAACTTGATGAATAAAATGCAGTCTTTATACCCAAACATATAGTATAAATAATATTTCTATATTATAAAATATATCAATATAATAATTATTTAAATCTTTTTATTATTTTTAAAATAACAGCAAAAAATCTATGAGAATTCTTCATTCTTTATAGACCAAATATCAAGCATAGTTTGTTTCTAGAAATTATTTGTTTAATTTCGAGGTTATTTTTTTTAAATACATAATTAAAATGAATATAATTTTCATAACACATCTTTATACTCTTTATAAGCGAATCTTTATACTCTTTAAAATTTATGTAATAGAAAATTTGTAAAATTTTCTTTATATATATGGCAAAGCTTCAAGCAAAATATATTCAGTTCGTAATAATTTCAATACATTTCAAATGTTGTTGGGGGCAAAGTGCACTTTTATGGCCAACAGCAGTGAGCACATTTCAAATTGGCAAAATTGTATGGCATTTGCCAAAATACCAAAAAAAAAATAAAAAATAAAAAAAATATTGTGAGTAGCAGGAGAAGGTTGTTGGAGGGGTTGGGCATGGGGCACGCGACAACAAAGGAAATAAACACGCATGCTTATGAGGTCATCAGCAGTCATGAAATTTCTGTTTACTGCGGGGCATTTCCACTTGCTACTTGCCACTTGCCACTTGCCACAACTCCCAGCCACCCTCTCTCCATTTCTCTCTCTCTCTCTCTCTCGAACACACTCTCTCCCTGGCTTTCTCTTCCTCTAGCTCCATCTTCTGGCATTTTGTCGCCAAAGCTAAGCGTACTCGAAATGCTATGTGCCATTAGTGTGAGTGAGTGTAAGTGTGAGTGTGAGTGTGTGAGTGTGAGTGTGAGTGTGAGTGTGTGACTGTGAGTGTGTGTGAGTGGGAGCGGGATTGTGTGTGAGTGTGTCCTGTGTACATTTGTGTTTGTCATTGCCACTTAGCCTTATTAGTATGTGCAACGGGCAACAGTCGTGCTGCAAAACGATGCTGTCCTGTCTGGTCTTACTCATACCAATTTAACAGCTACCATTCCTACCCCCCTTGCACCTCTCTCTCTTGCTCTCTTACTCTCTCCCTCTCTGACTCTCTTTTACTGCTCTAAAGTGGTGATGAAGTTTGCCAAAAAAGAAAAACCAGAAGCAGCAGCATCAGTTGAACACATGCAGCTCAAATGTATGCTACGTTTTTGTTACGCTCGAGTTTGTGGCTCTGCTCCACGTCCTTCGTTTCCTGCTTTTTTTTGCGCTTTGTGCAATGCGCGTAATGTAAGCAACTCCAAAAAGTGTGCAATATTAAAAATATACATATATATAGCAATGCATATAATCATACATATATTGTTATGGGTAAAGGACAGACAGAGAGACGGACAGACAGAGAGGCAGACAGAGGGACAGACAGACAGACAGGCAGAAAGACAAAAAGACAGAAAGACAGACAGAGAGACTCATACAAACACACATGTGATAGAAGGGAATGCAACAGAGCAGACAGCTGCGCAATAACTGTACATTAAAAGTCATTGCATTCATGATATTATTTTTTATGTATTTTGCTGCCAGCTTAACGTGTTCGCATGTGTGTGTATGGAATTTTTTTTTATATATTTTAAAGTGTTGCCTTTATTTTGGTTAGAATTTTATTTTGTTCTTGTTGCGCCGTGTGTGGGCTTTTGTCTATACAAAAAGCACAACATATTTTTTTTTGTGGCAACAAATTCTGCTTAATGTATACCCTATAAAATCTTTAAGTTGGGGTGTGCTTGGCACTTTATATGGGGTTTCTTTATAAAGTGACAATGCTCCCTAAAAAAATTTATTAATTTACTTTTTCTTTTGAAGATTAGGACATATTTTAGTAGCCTTTATCTAGCTCTAAGTAGCATTTTTAATTCATATTATTAAATGTCATTTGTTAGTGTTTTTTATATTTATTTTTTTATATATTTATTTTATATATTTGCTAATTCATTTATTTATATTTTTATATATTTTTTTATATATTTATTTATATTTATTTTTAAATATTTCCTTTTTTGAAATTTTTCTTTTGTTTTTCACGTATTTCTAAAAATGTTTTCAATATTTTTTATATATTTATTATATATGTATATTTATTTTTAATTATATATTTTTTTTTATAATAATTTTTTTTATATATTTATTTTTATATTCATTTTGAAATGTTTTTTCTCATCATTTGGCACCTGTTTGTTGCCGTGTTGCCCTTTGGGCTTACGCATGAGTGCTTTAACCCCCATCCTGACCTCTGCGTGAACCCTTTGGTCCCTCTCCCCTACTGCATCTTCGTGCCATTAAGCTCATAGTAAAATTTGCATTTTCACAGATATTTTCAATGAAAACAGTGCAGCTAATGCTTTTATGATGAGTTTTTCCCAAGCTGCAAAAAAAAAAAAAACACTGAAATTATTTCATACACATAGCCACAAAAGGTTTTAATTTTTTTTCGAGTAATTTGCGGTTAGACTCAACAGTTTGTTGAGTTTTAATTGTTATCTTTTGCTTTAAGCTTGATTTAAACATTTAAATACTCTGGTAAAAATCCTTGCATTTTTTAGAGTTATTTGGAAATATTTTAATGAAATGCATTTAATGCAGTGCCAAGAAACCAGAAACTTAATTATGAAAAATTCTTACAAATTATTTTGCTAATATTTTACATTTTTCTTCACATTCTCACATTCTCTCTTTCTTTCTCTCTCTCTCTCTATTTGCAGGTAAGCTGAAAACTCAAAAATGGCAAAACTCGAACAATTTACAGGCATTTATTTAATAATAAGTAGAGAAATATGCTATAAATCCATATCGTACGATATACTCAATATTTATTTATACATAATTTGATAAATATTGACAATAACTGTGTGTATGTGCGTGTGGTGTGAGTGTGCGTGCGAGCATGTGTGTGTGTGTATATTGAAGTTTTACTCGATTTGCTTTGGTCTGTTGACTGCAAATTGTATTAATATTATTTATTGGCAATTTATTGGTCAAAAGCAATGCAACAAATTAAATGCAATTCAATTTCCAACAGCATACATATATACATGTGTTTTATGTGTATGTGTATATGAGTGTGTGCGTGTATGTGTATGTGTGTGTGCTTGTGTGTAACATAACTGTATCAACTGCAGCGCAAACACATAAAACACATGTTTGTCCACAACAAAAATCTGCAGTACAAAGAGACGCAGAGATACAGATAGAGAGACACATACAAGGAGATGCAGATAGAGATAGAAAGATATAAATTCAGTCTATAATGATAGAAAAAGATAGGTATATCTAGTAGTAGCTATAGAGACTTGGGCATGGCGAGACAATAAAAGTGTTACTGATATAAGTTAACCACAAAAGGATCTGCTGTAAATCGCAGTAGCAAAATCATAAGCACTACAGCTATAGAAAAGCCAGGGGGCATGCCACATGCTGCTGCTGTTGCAAGTAGAGATTCCTATTCCTGGACAATTTTCCACTCAGTAGCTTGAAGCAGTTGCTTCATTTTTGCGCCAACACGGCAAAGATGTTATCCTTTAACCAAAACAAAAACAAAAAATAAGGCATAAAAAAATTCAATATTTTTCAAACAAATAACAACAACAAGAACAAGGGGGGAAAAAACAACAAAAAACAACAACAACAAAAAAACAATAATAGCAACAGCAACATTGTATACAAGCTGCAAACATACGCAATGCCAAGGATAACGTATTAAATTTGCCAGGAGCCAGAGCCTGGCAAAAAGGACATCGCCATAAAGACAAGAAATCAATTTTTTTTTCCTTGCTGCAGAGAAAACAATTTTCTAACAATAAAAAATGGCCCAAGCGTTGAGTTGTCAGTGGAAAGAGGGCAGGCATACACTCAAACACACTCACATGCATTCACACATACTCATACACTCATATACTCACATACTCACACTCATATTCACACTCACATTCACACTCACATGTGTGTGTAAGCCTTTAAAATCGAAACGCAACGAAACGAAGCGCAACAAATCATAAAAAAGTGTTCAATGGTCTTGGGGTTAGATCATAGACATGCCATATAAGGAGGGGATGGGTATTGGGATGGTGATGGGGATGGTGATGGTGATGGGGATGGTGATGAGGAGGGGAAGGGCTGGTCTCTACAACATGTTGTATGGTTGGTGTTGAGGATTTAAGCTGCTTTTTTTTTGTTCGTTTTTTTTTTTTGTGCTGTGGCAAGCCATAAAAAAATAAGCCAAAGTGGCGTGTAAGAAAGCCAATAAAAAAATGCTAGACAAGTGAAACAGCAGGAAGCCATAGGCAACTTGTTGTAGAAAGGGCGGGGGATTGAGCGGGAGAAATAACATAAGAAAAGGGCAGATCTGAGTGCAGGACAACGACAGGCATTAGCTATAGGGATTAACAGTGAAACAATAAGAGAGAGAGAGAGAGAGAGAGGGATAGAAGAGAGAAAGGAAACGAAAGATAGTGTAAGAGAATGGTGGAGAGGGGGTGAGAGGGAGTGTGAAGAAGCGTGAGAGGGGGAAATAAATTGAAGCATGTAAGAGCACTTGTACAAATGAATTTAATTGAGTAGAAAATCATGCTGAAAATAATTGAGAAATTTTCTAAAAAATTATTTAAATATTTATAAATAAACTGAAAAATTATATTACATAAGAAACAATAAAATTAAAATATAATTAAATAATATAAAACAAAAAATAAAATAATAATAATATAATATTTATAAAATTATAAATATTATAAAAATTTAAAATATGTTTGAATTTTAGATTTAGAGAAGAGAGTTAGAAATTATATTATTGTTTATTGAAATTATTAAATTCGAATAAAATTTTAGCCTTGATGAAGAGCTAATTTATGACACAATAATGTCACTGCCTATATATATAATATATTTATATATATATAATATATATACACATATTGTATTGTAATATAAATCACGGGCGGATCCTTTTCTGCTGCTGTCTCCCTGTCTGTCTCTATGCCAGCAGCTGTTGTGTGTCTCTTGCCACTGGGGTTTTGTTTGTGAGGGGTAAGAGGGAAGGGGGAAGGGGGAGTGGTCGTCTCACTTTGCCACTTTGCCGAACTGCTAACTAATAACGAGCCTCATTTTGTTCAAATCGATAAAGTTGTTACTTTTTCATCGAATGCACGTAGTTGTAGTAGTAGTTCCAGCGCTGCCAACAAACAAACTTTTCTCTAAGTGTGTAAATGTGTGTGTAAGTGTATGTGAGAGTATGTGAGAGTGTGTGTGTTTGGGTGTGTGTTAGTGCGGCAAAAGTTTTGTGCGCCTTAGCAGCTGCCACACGATGCCGCTGCTTGCTGATGGCTTTGATTGCTTGCCAGTAGGGATGGTACGATATGATGCACAATAATTGATAATTTTCCTTTAAATTTGATTCAATCAATTCGAAAAAAGTGTAATGTAAGTAAACTCAAGGCTCAAATTATTCATATGAAATAATAATAATATTAATCAATTAATACATTTTTTTATGTCATCCCTAGTTGGCGGTAAGGTTGGGGATAGGGCTTGTTTTAGTCGGTTTAAGGAGAAAGGGGGGTGCAACTAACTTTAGTGATAGATAGTGAGTAAAAAATATTATCCCATGTTGCATGTGTGTGAGTGTATGTGTGTGTGTGTGTGTTTGTTGACAATTGAATTATTTATGTGCCTTTTGTAGCTGCATGATCTTGCTTGTACTGGACATGGAGTCTGTCCATATGGGAATGTGTATGAGTGTGTTTGTGTGTGTGTGTGTGTCTGAGTGTATGTGTTCGTGTGTGTGTTTGTATGTGTTGGTGTATGTTTGAGTGTGTGTTTGTCAGTGTTTGTCTTCTTTTTTTTATTTCCTTTCTTTTTGTTTGCGCATTGATTGAATCCTTGTCTCCTGGCATTGACGGCAACTCTTAGTCTGTAGATGCTGTCGTTGCTGTTGTTGCTGCTGCTGTTGCTGATGCTATTGCTGCTGTTGCTGCTGGTGCTGTTGTTGCTGTTGCTGTTGCTGATGCTGCTGTCGCTGTATCTGCTGCTGACTCTTTGGCTATTGTCATATGCGCTTTATGCACTTTATTGGCGATTACATTCACTCAAATGCTGATGGCCAGACCTCAATCAGCTCGTTTCGTCAGCAAATGCTTATACGCTCAAATGTAGACTGCAGGGTCTACAGCTGCATCTCTCCAACTTCAGCTGCCAGGACTGTCCCTTTAGATGCTTCTGTTGCTTCTGTTGCTGCTGGACTGCTGTGGCTGTGGCTGGCTTGTTTGATTGTCATCGTTTGCGGAAATTTGATAAGCGCCTTTTTGTTCATGTCTGTTGCTGTCGCTTCGCATTGCCATGCTCTGTCTATATGTGACTCTCTCTCTTTCTCTCTCTGTCTCTCTCTCTCCCTCTCTCCATTCTTCTGAATGTGTTTGTGAGTGTCTTCCTCTGTTTACTTGCTCGTTCTATGCGCTTGAGCTAGTTGCCGTCTAGCTATGAGCTTGTTTGCCAGCGAAACTTTGTCATAGAGATAGAGAAAGAGACAGGGAGAACTCTAGCTCTTCTATGGCGTTTTATGTCTTGGCTCTTTTTAATAATGCGGGTTATGTGATGGATTTATTAAATGCATGTCTTCTCCTCCAACATCAACAACTATAACAACAACAATAACTAGAGTTAGAACTTGTCATAAACTTGGTCCTTGTGCTTGCCAAGCTACAGCACTTCCTTTTCCAATTAGTTTGCCTTGTGCACATATCAAAAATGCTTCAACATATGCATGCTATCTCACTTTCTCTCTCTCCGTCTCTTTCGCTCACTTATGATACAATCTAATTGAACTTTAAGCCTGAAATTGCATAATCTAAATTGGCAGCTAAATGCGCTTAGTCATCGCTTTTTTGGCTTCTCTTTTTTTCGGTTTATTCAATCTTAACAAATTACTTGATGCAGCGTCATAATTTTTATATATTGTAATATAAAAAGTGCTATAAAAAAAACATGATAACAAAAGAGGCCAAGTGCCTGCGGCCACCCAAAAAAGTATGCTATAATAATTGCAAACGATGAGACAAACATATTCCTCGACGCCTCAGCAAAAAAGAGTTAAATGCCTACAAAATATGACGGAAAGAGAGGGATTGACAGATAAAGAGAGAGAGAAAGAATGAGATACACACAGCCAACAACAATAAAAATGTTTATGGCAATTGAAGCTCTGCTCTTTCTCTTCCCCCAAGAGAAAAAACGAAATTTTATGTTTCCTACTTTGCGGGTGCTCGAGAATTTTTGGGCTTGACAGCAGCAGCGATGGTTTTTGGTTTCCTAGAAAGGGCTGACTGTGTGTGTGGTTAGTACAGGGGCAAGGGGCAAGGGGCAAGTGGCAAGGGGCAAGGGGCAAGGGGCATGAGGGCGTGGTCTGTCATAAGGCGGTGTACCCAATTATTTGACCGCAGCAGTTGCTACACGACCCGCACTTTTATTTCTTATTTTATGCTCATGCAAATGTCGCTAAGGGAGAAGAGAGATACAGCGAGAGAGAAAGAGATAGCGAAAGAGAAAGAGAAAGTTAGTTAGAGTGAGAGAGTGCGAGAGTGTATGTATATATAGAGCGAGTGAGTGGTATAGTCATAACTGGCGCCAGCAAGTCGTGTAACATATGCCAAGGGCATGGACATATACACATTGCAAATGAAATCAATTTGCTTGTAGCCCACAAAAATGTTCAACGACCTTGGCGCAAAAGCTGAAAAGTATGTTTCATACACTGAAAAAAATTAGTTAAAATATTTGAAGAATTTTAAGAAATTTATTTAACAGTTGAAAAGCTTAAATAAATGATGAAAGTAAAGGAAATAAATTGAAATATTTATTAATTAGGAAGAGAAATATTATTTTAAATTATTTATTGTTTATGTACACAGATTTAGCAAATATTTTGTTATAGTGTATATGAGTTTGAGCTTACATAATTTAAAAAAATTCATTAAACATATAAAAAGTACAAAAAAATAATAAAAGTAATTGGAATAAAAATTTAAATTCTAGGATTGAGAAATATTATTTTTCTTTTAATATATATCTGAACTCGACAACTGTTTTGTTGCAGTGTATATGCGTGTGTTTGTATGTGTATTTAAGCTTACGCTGCTCTATGCGACTAAATTATTATGAAGCCTCATTAATTTCTGCCCAAGTCCGTCCAAAGAAATCGCAAAATAATCGCATTACAAGCAAATGCCAAATGCCAAAAATCAAAAGCAACAACAACTGCAAATAAGGCAAAACAAAAAGGAAAAACAAGTAAATAAAAGTAAGAAAAAAAGAAATGAATGAGGAAAGAGGAGAACGAGGAAAAGTGTAAAAAGAAAAAGCAAACAAAATGGCAGCGAAGCGAAAATCGATTAGCGAGCGTAAGAGCGCATACATTTTCACGCGCTAGAAAGTTACTTTACTCGCCCATTCGCCCCCTTGCCACGCCCCCCCCCCCCATCAAACATACATATAACATTATGATGATGATTATTTTTATCGCCGCGTCACGCGATGTTGTCGCCGCAATGCCGCAAAAGTCGCAGTGCAAAATGGCTTAGTGGCAGGGGTAACAAAAAAGAATGAAATAAAAAAAAAATGGCAGCGTCAACGGAAACGGAAACGCCACCAAATGTGTGAGAGAGTGTTGCTAGGGTATGTGTGTGTGTGCCTAGGCAAACATTTAGCAAATGTGTATATGTATGTGTGTGTGTGTGTGTGTGTGTGTGTGTAAACGATGTGCGCCTTGCAAATGACTGCAGTTAAAAAGTCATCAATGTCTGCCAAAAAACGAATTTCGCCATTAAATTTTTGCCGCACTTTATTTCAATGTGTGTATGCATGTGTGTGGGTATTGGTATGTGTGTGTGTTGGTGTCTTTTGGTATGTATTGGTGTGTGTTGTTGTGCCCTGCATATGTACTTTGGAGTGTGTCGATATGGCCCTGCGATAAGCTGCGAAGTCAACTCAAAGTCAACGTATTTATTTCTCCTTATTTTCTCTCCCTTTTTTCTCTTTCTTTCTCTTTTGCTCCTTTTTTTTTGACCCGTCCCCTTCAATT
Source organism: Sphaerogastrella javana (assembly GCA_037040025.1). NCBI lineage: Eukaryota > Metazoa > Arthropoda > Insecta > Diptera > Drosophilidae > Sphaerogastrella > Sphaerogastrella javana. Next base: position 7,028 of record JBANCZ010000290.1, on the reverse strand, counting down.
ATTTGATGTCAAAAGTTCCACAGAAAAAAAATTTATCAGCATACATAAAAAATTGTGCAAACTCCTCGTCGAAATATACACAAATACGGCGTATTGCTTTTAGGCCCAACAACATAAAATCATTTCAAAATTATATCATAAACACAAAAACTCTTGCAACCGATGCTAGCTTTTACACTGAAATAAATTGTTTTAACTGATTTATACATTGAATTTTTACATACTCTTCCCATTTGCTCGCTTTATATTTCTACTATATTTATATATCGTATATATATTTATATATAAATAGCATTTACTGCTGAGCTGAGATTCAAGCTCCAAAAAAAAGGAGTCAAGTGCTATACAATTGAGTAGCGCTGCACAGTGCCTCAAAGCACATAGAAAAGTGTGTGAAATTTCTTAAATAAATATTTCTAAAATTTATTTAACAAATAGCTCAAAATATGCCACTAAAAAGAGAAATTTTTAGGGTTCTAAAATAATAAATAATATTCTATGTAATTAAGCCGCACTGCACAGTGCGTTATAGCACATAGAAAAATGTGTGAAAAATCTCAAATAAATATTGCAAAGATTTATACAATAAATAGATACAAATATTTAATTCAAACGAAAAGTAAATAGTTCTAAAATAATTAATAAATATTTATTCAGTTAAACAACGCTGCACAGTGTGTCAAAGCTTATAGATAACTGTGTGAAAATATTCAAATTTTCAATAATAATAATATGCCACTAAAACAAGAAGTAAATAGTTCCAAAATAATATATAAAATTCTATACAATTAATTGTTGCACAGTGCATCGTTTCAATTAGAAAACAGTGAAAAAATGTATAACTTTAAATTTATCAAATGAATATAAAAAATATAAATTATAATTATAATTTAATAAAATCTAATACTAAAATGGGGTTTTTTAAAACTTTGCTATCAAAGCTATGCATTCAGTTTTACATTCTTATGTTTGACTTCCATTTGCTACTGCATTTTTTTTACCACTGTGCGTGGTATGTAATTTGCAAAGCGGTACAAAAAAAAGAACCTTGTAGCATGGCATGTGGTCAAATCGTATCGCAGAGGCTCAGCATTTTCTGCCGACTGCAAATGAAACACTGAATGCAACTCTTACTGCCCCCAATCTGTTCTCAGCTGCACTGTCCCAAGCCCCAACCCCCTCTCCTCCCCTCTCTCCATCACCACTGTTCATAATCCACCCAATGCAGTTAGTGAAAATGAAAGAAAAAAATTACGGACACACACACATTCGAACAAACGCACACACACGTGTGTGTGCCTGAACCTGACTCTCAGTTCGAACAATCATATCATATGGGGAGGGGGGGGGGTTCTTGGTAAGTGAAGAGAGGGGAGGTGAAGGGGGTTTGATTGGAGCACCATGGCGTGCATTATGTGGCCATATGGACGCCTCGCTCTCGCCTGGTGCATGAGTTTGTGTACAAATAAACACGGCAATGCAAACAGCTCGAGCCAACGGCCTCCACTGACCACTGACTACTGGCCAAGAGGGGGGAGGGGAGGGGAGGGGATTGGATAGATGGTAGGGGGTTGTCTAGGGGAGGGGAGGCATATGGTAGCTGAGGCCAGCGTCATTTGGTTTGCCTGCAGTCGGTTTACGTTTAATGCCCATATATTGTTGCCTACTTTTAGCTGAAATGCCACTGCCAATGGCCACACTGTACGCACAGTGGGTCAAATTTGATAAAGAGTATAGCGAAATATATTTAATACGTTTTTAATTTATTCTAATTAAATGAATAAGATTTGTAGTTCAATGAATTATTAAAATTTCCAATTTTTATTTATTGATTTATTTTTTTGTATTTAATATAATTTATTTATTATTATTTTAAATTATCCCACGGTGCCTATTCGAGGCTTTGGTCAATTTTAAAGCTGTTTTAAATGTGAGTAAACTTTTGCACGTGTGTGTGTGTGCAGGCAAGCGAGGCACAATGAAAGGCCTCTCCCTCTCTCTCTGTCTCTCTCTGCTGCAGGGAGGGAGGCAGTCTAAAAGCTAGGCTCGAAAGAGAGAGAAAGAGAGAGAGAGCTACTCCCATGCCACGTTAGTTAAACGTATGTCCAACTGAATGAGTCACACGTACATAAATATATACCAATATATATACATATATATATATATAAAGAAAGAGAGAGAGAGAGAGAGAGTGAGAGTGAGTGAGTGAGTGGAAGAGAGATGCGGGGGCTTTTATTGAAGGTTTATACGGTTTGTGTATTGAAAATTGGATTTTCAATTGGTTTGCAAAACGGAAATTAATTCGGGGGCAACGCTTGGGCAGCGGGAGACGTAGAAACCAAACCTGCAAAATATATATACTATATGTACAGGGATCGAGTGAAAGAGAGAGATGGACAGAGAGAGAGAGAGAGAGAGAGAGAGAGAGAGAGGGGAAAGGAGAGAGAAAGAGCGAAGTACTGAGAGAGGGGTTTAGGATCGAGCATTGACGTTTCAATGCTTTCATTGCGCTGCTGGCGATGTTGATAATGATGATGAGGATGATGATGATGTGGATGATGATGATAATGATGATGACCATTCAGCCGACCAAACGGACAAACGTACGTAAGGCACACCAACCAGAGTACTGCATGGGGGTGCACTCTACTTGTGTGTGCTGCCGCTGCTGCCGGGCATAAAAAAAAATTGTTCCAGGTAGCTTTTCCATTTTCTTACTTTTTCTCCATCTCTCTCTCTTCCTCTCTCTGCCTCGCCCTCTCACTCTTTTCGCATTCATTTCGTTTCGCGTGCACTTTAATTAAATTAAGTGAATTTCGGGGCTGATAAGCGCCAAATGAGCTGAGATGTAAGGAGCTGAGAGGGGAGAGAAGGGCCGAGGAAGGGAGAGACGAGGGAAGAGAGGAGGGAGAAACCAGCTGGCACTTAAAGTGCTATTAAGAATGACTGCAAATGGTTTGCCATAAATATTATAGCAGCCAATGCGCTTGCACTTCATTTGAATGAAGAATTTAAAGTTTTCAATTATTTAAAACTAAATAATAAATAATATTATGTAAGAATAATATAAAATATAACGTTGTAATATAATTTATGTTATTTATATATATGCATATATTTTTTATTATTATTATTAAAACATTTATATACATATATATACATTTATTTATTTTATTATATATTTTATTAAACAAAATTCAAAGCTTTTAAATATTTTACTATAATTTATGTAATTGTTTATAATTTTTTTTTTTAAATATTTATATTAAATTTTACATATATTTATTTTTTATTTTGAATTTAGATGTATTTTTTTTCATGTATTTTGTTAATCTCATTCAAAGTAAAGAATTAGTCTCAATTAGCTGGAGTGACTTTTCCGCTGCATAACAATTTCCTTTTGGGCTCCAAAACTAATTCAAATTTGAGCTGATGTGTCTGTCTACTCTGTCTGTATATTTGTTTGTTTATTTGCTTATTTTTGTTTGTACTTCTCGCTTGGCGAAACGTGAAAATTAAAACAACAATGTGACATTGTGTCTAGGCAACAGCAGCAACAGCAGCAACAGCAGCAACAGCAGCAGCAGCAGCAGGCTGCATACATAGTATGCAAATGCAGCTAGAAAGAGAGAGAGAGAGAGAGAGAGAGAGTGAGCAGAGAAAGCGTAAAAAAAACAGTGCTAAAAAATTCCAAAAGATAGTTGGAAAAGGGGTAGAAGGGAGCGAGCGAATCGCATACATTTATTTGGGCCGAGAATCTGTTGCCAATCCCGCAAGGAGGCATGGCAATGGCAGGCCATTGAATGCATGAACGCATGATTGAAAAAAACATTCACACACACACACATACATACAATCACAGAGTGCAGCAGGCATAGCATTGTTTAACACACACATACACACACTTATACACACATACACACATACAAGCAGGAGCAGAGATTTGCCTGGCTATTTTGCGTTCTCATATGCTTTTATGCAGCGAGAGTTCATTGACTGACAGTCAAAGAGGGCGACGGTAGGAGCAAATAAGGAATAAAAGATAAATGGAGAGTGAAAGAGAGAAAGAGCAAGAAAGAAATAGAGAAAGAGAGAGAGAGAAACACACACAGACAGTTTGCCCGACTGTTGCTTTTTCCCCGCGTCGCACGCGCACACCAAACATTTCTGCATTGTTTTGTCTCTAAAGCAAAACGCTTAGCATGTGCCACGCCCACATGCTCACATGCCCATACGCCCACACGCCCATTGCATTTAAGCTCCCAGCCCCAAAACTTTGGATATTTTCATTACGTTTTGCTGTGCTAAACAAATATCGCATTGAACTTTTGCCTTTTGCCAATTTGTTTGCTTTGGCTGCAATAAACAAAAAATAAAAATAATAAATGAAATATATATTTTTTCATTTCTTTAAAAGTACAGAATTTAAATTGTAATTGTGCTTCTAATAATTTTTAAAAAATTTTATTTGTTTGCTAAATAATAGCTTTCATTTCTAGTATTTTGTATATTTCATTTACACTGTGATATTTTTACTGAGGATAGGCCTATGTTTCACTCTATATATAGTATCTATATTAACCTTCAGATACCACAATATTAATTCCCATGTATGTGTGGGAGTGTGTGTGTATTGATCCTACTAAGTGGCAAAGCTTGTAGCAATTAGTTAGTCTGTATTAAATATTGCAGCTGACTAACTTAAATATGCCAACTGCAAATTGAGTATGGCAGCTATATTTACAGTGCAATAACACTATGTTATTTAACATAGAGTTGCGCATTAAACATTAACAGTGCTGTAAAGTAAAGGAATTATGAAAAATTTAATCCTACAGTAAATAAGACTAATTATGCTTAAACTATATACTATAGTAGTAAGAGTAACCGATACGAATAAACAAAAAAAAAAAAATTATATATTTTAATAAACACACTTTTTTTATAAATGCAATAATCAGAAATTTATTAAAAATTTTATTTGATACAAATTTGTATACATTTTTTTAAATTTATTAAATATTTATAAAACAAAAATTTATAATTAAGAATAAATTTTAAAAAAATTTGTAACACACAAATTTATATGAATTTATTAAATTTACTAAACACAAATTTATATGAATTTATGAAATATTATTCATGAATCACAAATTCAATAATAATTTATAAAACACAATTTATATAAATATAAAGTTATTAAACACAAATTTAATATTAATTTATTAAACACAAATTTTTATAAATTTAATAAAAACACAACTTTTATATAAATTTATTAAGTAAATTAAAATTTATTAAATAAATTAAATGAAATTTTTTTAAAAAATGTTAATCACAAACTTATATAAATTTATTAAACCCATATTTATAAAAATTTCTAAAATAAGCACATTAAAATATTTAATACAATTTTTTTTGTGAATATTTTCTATTAATTTCGCTTTAGTAATGCCATAGAATCGTTGCCCATCCCCATATTCATGCCATTTGCTTGCCCTTTGCCCTCGCCCTGCACTTGCCCCTTTGTCTTTACTTTTGGTCATCAATTTCAGCTGAGAAAACAGCATTTGCATTTTATGGCCAACTCATTGTCTCAGAGTAGACAGCTAGTAAAGGGGGAGAGAGTGGGAGGGAGAAAGAGAGAGGGAGAGAAAGGGAAAGGGAAATTTGGAGAGAATGAGAGTCGTAACCCTATGGCATTTGTAATGCATACCAAGGCAACCGCCAAACAGTTTTAAATTTGCATAAAAATCCATTTTATTAACATTCAAAGGCGATTTCTATCGTCGCCAAATTGAAGTAAACTAGCTAAAAAAAAAACGACGAAGAAGTGTAAGAATTCCGCTAGAAATCGAAGTTAACTAAGACGGAGCAGACAGATGGCACAGCTGAATAAAATACACACACAGCAAAAAAAAAAGGATAGAGAAAAAAAAAGAAAATGTCATGTAAAGTGCAAGAAAAATTCCTTTTGCACTCAACAAAGAAGAAATAAATAACTTTCGAGTCAGATTAGCCAACTTGTCACGAAATGCAAAATGACATTTAATACCCAACGTTCCCAACTCGTCTTCGTCCTGCTCCCGCTTACTCATCCTCGTCCTTGTCCTTACTGTGAGTGCCTTTGCCTTTGGCCAATGTCCTGACCATGCTTCTGCTGCTGCTGCTGCTGTTGCTCCTTCTTGAAGACATGCGATACGATGCGAACGATATACATGACTGGACTTGACTTGCACTTGGCATGAAAACATGAAAAATTCCTTAGCCTCGACAAAACCTACGCATGCAGCCCAGAGCTTAGCCCAATCCTATTCCCAACTCCCCTCCATTTTACTGGATGCCAGACGACAGGCAGCGGCAACATTGTTTCGAGCGTAGCGAAGAAGAAAAATGGCTCTGAAATGCCAGGCCAATGCCAGCTATCAGCCAAAAAAAAAAGCTAAAAAGAAAAATACTGAAAAAAAATACTGAAAATAAAAATCGTATATATAACGGGAAAGGAAAAGTAATCATTGCAATTTAAAGCGGATAATCTGCACAAGGCTATGGTGACAAAAAAAAACCCCCTCACAGTGAAGAAGTAGCGAGAAATTGCTCTAAAAAAAGAAGAGAAAATATCGAAAAAAAAGGGTTCGAGTTTGTATGGGGGCATAAAAATGCACTGGTTGTGACAGTGGGGCCAGAGCACAATGCAAATATGCTGTCTGTCTAGCTGTATGTCTCATTCCCAACACTCACTCACTATCTCTCTCTCTCTCACTCTATCACTGTCTTCCTTTCTCTTTCTCTCTATGTGTGTGTGTGTGCGTGAGTGGACACCATTTGCAATTTTCACACTCGTTTTTCTCCTTTTTTTTTTATCTCTTCCACTCACTCTTTTCTCAATTTCTACACGCGCAGGAAACAGAGAGAAAGAGCGAGAGAAAGAGAGAGAGAGAGAGAGAGAGAGAGAGAGAGAAAGAGAGAGAGAGAGAGAGAGAGAGAGAGACAGAAAAAGAGGTAGATGTAGAGGTAGAGGTAGAGGC
>JBANCZ010000289.1:0-43216 GCA_037040025.1 Sphaerogastrella javana | reverse complement strand
CAGAATAGTATTTTTGGAGTAATATGGTTTTTCGGTGCAGTATAGTATAATATTTTCGGTGTTGTATAGTATTATCGCTAACCGATTTCTCTAATTAAGATAGATAATGTTATCGTTAATCGATAACATTACCTATGTGTGTAATATAATTTTGGATATATGTTCCGAAGCACTACCGCCGCTGGCCACCGCTCAGCCACCGCTCAGCCGCCACTCTGCCGCCGCTCTGCCGCCGCTTTGCTGCCGCTCTGCCACCGCTCTGCCGCCACTCAGCCGCCGCTCTGCCCCCGCTGGCCACCGCTCTGCCGTCGCTCTGCCGTCGCTCTGCCACGGCTCAGCCGCTCTGCCGGAAAGATTGACAGACGGACATGGCTCAATCGACTCGGCTTTTCATCCTGATCAAGAATATATATTCTTTATGGGGTGTGGCACGCCTCCTTCACAGGGTCTAAAAAGATAAAATAAAGCTCTAAAGTGAATGCTCAGAAATAGTCTCATTTGAGCATCTTTAATACTTGAGAAGTATTATCTTTGTCGTTGACTTTTTGACAATTCCAATTCCAATTCCAATCAATTTTTTTGACTGTATCGTCTTCCTGACTTCTGACTTTGTCACCTGCCTTCAGGGTAACGTTGCCTTCATTGGAAACAGCTGACGCCCAGACACTCAGAGGTTGATGAATTCGATGCATTTAATTAGCCTGCACAATTAATGCCACCGAGAGACGCAATACTTGAGCACAGTCATTGGAAATTGAATAAGTCGAGACGTGAAATTGATTTCAAGAGAATTTGCTGACATTCAAAGAGAAACAAAGGGATAGCTATGTGATCATTTGATGGCTGATTGAAAATAAAAACTCTGGTGCAACAATAAAAAAGAAACTGGCAGAAAAAAAGTGAATGGAGAGGAGAAAGAGACGGGGTAAAAAACACCAAGATTATGGAATAGAATCAACAAATTTTCCAACAAATGTATGTATTATATCATTCAGAGTTTCTTTACCTTATGTCGACAGTCACAAATGTTCTATTTATTCAACTCTTGTTGTGCTTTAAAGCAAGTATTGAGCTTGACGGCCTTCTTCCAAATATTTGCAGCAAGCTGTTTAAAAAATACAAGAGAATGGCCAGAACATACGAAATATAACGACTAGAAATGAGTAGTTTTTCAATGCTTGAAATGATACTTTTTGTATACCATTTCGTTTTTGCCCACAGGACGCAGAAAATTTGCAGAAACTTGTGTAACTTTCTGATAAATGTGCAAGTAAATTCCTCATGACTCATGAAACTAGAGTAGACTGTCGCAAAAGTTACACGCCCCACTCTTAGACGTGTTGAGCTGTTCAACTTGTTGGCTGAGATTGAGATGGAGGTTGAGGAGACTAGCTATAACATATATAATATAAATACATTTATATATATAAACTGTATAAGATTACGCGCATCAAATGAGAGATATTAAGTAAGTACCGATAAATGTATGTATACTTAGTATGTACTTAAGTGTTTTTCGCCTAGTTTAGTTTTTTAAGAGTTCATAATGAGTCTCAACCCTGTACACAGTTACATATTATAAAGCGTTAAATTCTAAAATCAATGTATAATGTTACTTTACTTTCGTGCATTCTACTCAGTTATTTATGGTATAAACGTTAGTTATCTAGAAATTGTAAAATAAAAGTTTAAATTTAAATTGATTGGCTGCATTCAGATCCAAAACAATACTTCTGGGCTAACAATAGTTTATTGCAGTTATCTGATTTTGACAACATAATATTAAAATATTTTTAATTTAATTACTATAAATTTTTGACAGTATTGTAGCCAGCACCCAGTGCTATATTTTCGAATATTGAAAATCCAATTTGAATTACATTTTTATGGTAAGCGTTTTCAGAACTACCAGGTACCAGGACAACGTTTGCTGGTTTACTATGTATACATAGGAGATCGATGGGTTTCATAGGCAGGCATTTACTATATAGGTGCATGAACACGAAAGACTCATTTCTAATTATTTTAAGATATAAGAGAGGCCTAGTCATGTCCTAGAAATCTAAACTTAGCTACTCTGCTACTCGTAAGTCTGTCGCATTATGCAGTAGAACAATTTCAATATTTGGGTTACGCAATTAAAACTTTAACGATTATGTGTTTGCCTTGCCAAATTGAGGCGAGAACAGAAACTTTTTGATTCCGAAAAACACTTGGTTTGTTGCAAGAACTCAATTGTTGTTGTTTCTGTTTCTATTTCTGTTGCTGCTGTTGCTTCTGAAAGGGGGCGTATATGATGTGGATTGGGACTAGGCCAGTCGAGCTCTGAGTCGAATTGTAAACACCAATATAAATATTGACTGAGAGAGAGAGTGTGCGGAATGCGAGCAAAGCGATAAAATTGTACACAGCCGGCAGCTGGCTCACCAAATGGCAATTTTTTGTGGAAGTATCTTTGGATTAAGCACAGTTGTAGGTGTAGTAGGAACAAAGAGAGCAGAGATAAGATCACAAACAGGAATGCTTTAAGTCGCAACTAATACTAATACAAAAGCCTGTCTGCTGGCGTGTAAGTCATTTTTGATAAATGAGCTTAATCAGCTGTAGTCAAGCAGTGGATCCTGGAATCACCATGCATCCAGCATTCACCCAAACACTTTCTCAGGTGCGACCCTGGGGGTGGCACAAGCGAGATAGATAGTGTCTGACAAATGAAAATGTTGCCAGTCGTGCGGCTTAGAAGGACTTGTATATATTTTCCGGCGCTTCTGTTTTCTGTCTTTCGCCTTTAGTTGCCCAAATGAAATACTTCGCCCCAAGCGTAATTTCTCATCTTCACTATTGCAATGGGCGTGGGTTGCTGCCTCGACTAAGGAGGCTGTAAACGTTTCAAGGGCAGCTAAGCAACAGAGTGAAAATTGGAATTTGAAGGTAAATTGAGTGACAATTCCAATATAATACCATTGACAACATTAGACAGTCCTACCGATTCTAACCTCCTGTTGACGCATGCACGGAATGTCTTTTAAATTTCCAATTGCATCAATAAAGGCATCCCAGAAAATCTAATTTTTTAATAGTGCTACACATTCAGTATTATTTATACTGTTTTTATTACATTAGAGGCTTAATACAATTCTTAAAATGTATAGAAAAAATAATATGTAATAATAATTAAGAATAATATGTAATAATAGTTTAGAATAAATTGATCAATAAAGTAATATCAATAATTAATAAAATTAAAGTCCTGTGCAATAAATTCAAGAATACCTGAAAATATTATATATAGTATTAGGTAAGCAATTGATATTGTTTCATATTATATCTTATAATATTACATATATTATATCTAAGAGGTACAGTTCAATTTGAAATGTTTTAGAACTATGTTTAATAATATCAATACCACATATAATCAAACCTGAACTAAACAAAATGGCAACAAGTTTCAGAAGTTAGAAGCGGTGCAGTTCAACTGAATGCTTGTTGCACATAAACTTAGCCATCTTGTATATTCTAGCTTATATTTAATGAAGAATCCCACTGGAATCTGTTCAAACAGCTGGCCAAACATAGCTCATAATGTGTTAGGAAATTAATTGTTTTTGCGAGGAAAACTTGCGCAAAAGTCAGTGTTAAACATTAATGTGAATGTGTAACAGAGAGAGAGAGAGAGAGAGAGAGAGAGGGAGAGAAAGAAAAAGAGAAAGAGTGAGAGAGAGAGAGAGAGAGAGAGTGGGAGAGCGTAAGCACCAAGAAATAAACTTGTTTCTGTTTTTGTTGTTGTTGTTTTTTGGGGACTTAATTAAGAATTGTTGGGCTTGGCTTGAACCGACTGAAGACCCTTTTCATGTGTGAACGTCAATCTGGTCGATGCTGAAGGTTATTAACCTTGTTGAAACTTCGTCTCTGGAAGCAATTGGACAATATTTACGGGTTTGAGTTATGGCTTTGTATAAAGCCTAATGAATTGACATACAATATGCTTAAAGGAACTTTGCACCGATTATATTGTTGAAATTTTCCAAAGAAAAGGATTGACTTAAGACCTACATTAAAGCATAATATTCATACTACAAAAACGCACAGGGAATTTTTTTGTTAAACCCCCTTCCATAGTTATAAATACTATATTACTTTAAAAATGCTGTTCTATCTCTGAAATACTAAACATAAGGTCTCTCCTGTGAGGCACCGTTCCTACTGTTAGCTATTTTTTATTTGAGTCATGTTGAACTGAGGTTCCTATTATGTTGTTTAGGATGCTGTATTCCATGCTGGGTGTACGCACATATATTTTATTTATTTTCTTGACCACAAATAAGTGTTGATAATTGCCTCAATTTAGGGGTCATAATCGACAGTGATATACGAGTTAATATTCTGGTTATACTGCTGTAAGGTTTTCGGAAAATTAAGGCACACAATTTTATCGACACACTTTGATTGTTCCTGATCAACGACTGTCTCGACTACCTCGTGCCAATACGGAGCTTTCGATTGGAACTATCGACATTAGGTTGTCTATCGCAAAGCACATATCGCAACATCACCACGCTTCATACACATTTTGAAAATATCTTAAAGCTAAAATATTTATACATAAAACATACCCATTAATCCTTTCTTAATTACAATTTCAAACTTATTCAATTGATATTATTCTAATATTTAATGTTGGTGTAATCTTTTTACGTCATTTCAATCAAATAAATTGCATTCATCTTAAACCAAGCCACATACTTAAATATTATATATCATATTATTTTCAAATGTGAAATCATTCAAAATATAAACTGCAGAATTCAGTGTGAACCCAACTGGGTCTGGGTGCGGATACTGCAAATCAGTTGCAACGACTCTGAACGGAATCGTCCTTGTAGGCAATCGTGCATATCAATTGTCAGTTGCTTGTTATTTGTTCTGGTGCTTGCTGTTGTCTGAAGATAGAAACTAATGCAAGTTTCGTCCAATCAACGTGCCGATGGCACTTGTAAGCAGACAAGAGGCATGTCGATGAATCAAGTGAACAGATTAGTTGCCGACAACAGATGATGAAGTGTTCAGAAACTCAGAAACATTCAATATTTGGTTGCTTAAGTGCAATGCCTTATCAAGTGGCCATACAACTTGCAGTAACCCATATTAAAATGGGTATAGAAAAGTATCTAAGCCCTACGCCACATGTCGTATGCGCAACGCTTACTTCGTCCCTGTGCAGTGGATCGTTGAATGGAGATGGCGACGTTGACAGCTGTCAGAGCCATTTGAAAGTTTGGTTTTTTTTTTGTGTCTATATGTATGTGTGTGTGTGAGTGTGTATGTATTGTTGTTTTTAATGTTTCATCAAATGCGGCAGCATGTCGCAGCAGTTTCTACTGAAAAGATTATCAAGTTGTCAGACTCAGCGACTCAAAGTCGAGACTAGAGACTAGCGATTCGCGATTCGGGATCCAGGATTCGGCATTCGGTATTCGGCATTCGGTATTTGGTACTCGCGAATCAGATTGTATATGCCGCTACTGTCTTCGGTAATCAAACGACGGCTGCTGTACAGGATCCACAGCTGTCTCTTTTTTAAATTTAATTAAATATTTTTACAAAGTCTAAAGTATAAGCAACTCACAATAAAGAAATCCTGCAAGTTTGAGCTTGGAGGCAACAGCCACAGCCACGGCAGAGGCAAAGGCAAAGGCAAAGGCAAAGGCAAAGGCGAAGGCAACAGCAACGGCAAAGTAATGATTGAAGCACCAGAAAATGTGCTGAAATTATTTGTTATCTCCTTTGTCTCTTTGTTTGTGCAAGTTTTTGCGCTTGTTAAACATTGTATGCGCATGGCTGCAACTGTCGCCCACTGCAATGTCCTTTGTTCTCTGATTTTCTTGTTGTTTCATGATAACGGTGCCAGGGCTGCGTATAAATTGCCCTGAAAATGCTCTGACCATTCGGCCATGTTTTCAGTTTCAGTTCTTGAGTATTTCATCTACTGTAATTTTCCTTAATTGATTCGAACTTCGAACTAAACCTTTCGTAGATTCAAGAATAACACATTCCCCCTGCAGTCCATGACCCTTTCGTGTGAACGAACTCGCTTCCCCTAATATTAAAGACAAACAAAACGTGCTGAACTCTTAAAAAAAAATTGCGTTACCTCTTCAACGTCACCCTTAACCGGACAATAAACTGGCATCACTTGCAAGTGAAAGCTTTGGACGAGAAAATTTTGCATGCTGCATAAAAACGATTAAATTTAGTTCAGAACTTGTGCTCGACTAGCAGATTACCTATAGTGTGACATTGTAGATTGAGCAGACCATGACTATTTAGTCGCAGTCGTACCCGACTGTTTTAATTCACAGCAGCATGGATTTATGATAAAATTTACAAATTTAATAATTGGACAATGAAAATGTGCTCTTAGTTCTTATGCGTTAAAATGCTCTGAGGCAGTTGCAACACCTTCGTTTTAGTTTCAAAATCTGAGGGGAAGATACCTGTCATTTGCAGCAAAGCATGTTTTAAGTGAGGTGTACAGAAATTGGAAAAAATTACATGGAAGTTATTTTAGACAGGCCTTCACGCTCGAGGTAAAATTTTCACCTACGAAAAATACAATATATATGTATGTTCATAGCTACAAAAATGTTTAAGGGAAGTGTTGGTATGAAACCTCTTTATATATATATAAATAAATTATTTTTTTATATAAAATTTCCATTTTAAAATACTGTATATATTCTGCAACAAGGAAACTATGATTAACATTAAAATATAAATTATTTTATCATTTAAAGTTGTGCATACACGTCGGCTATGGGATTTTTTGATTACTTATATTTATAATAGACATATTTATAATATTTGGAATTTCTATAATATTAATTACAATATTTTCTGCTTAAAAATATATTTTACAAATGAAAATATTACTTTAAAAACAGTCAACAAGTAAACTATATCAATTGAATTAAAATAAAACGTACTTGTCCGGCTTATTTGAACAAATGTACTTTGATGAGGTTGAAAACACCTAATGAGCACGTGCCTTTGGTTAGCTTACAGAACTCCAGACAGACGTAGCCAGGTACTATGTGTATGTGTGTGGGAAGGCACATAAAATATTACACAAATCAAGTAAATAAACAAGCCTGACCAATGTCCAAACATTTGCACAGCCACTTTGCCACTGCCGTTCACCTTTTTCCAGTCAATTTGATTTTAAGAGCGGTCTCTGAACACATTATTTATTTATGAGTAGTTGGTCATGTTGTTGCGTTGTGTATTTTTTTGTTTTGTTTTTGTTATTCTTCTTTGGTTGAGTGAAGCAACCTTTTAAAACCTCAACTTGCACCTTAAAGTTTAAAAGAAACTTACTATACGTACGTTTTTTAAGTTGCTACACCAAAATTAAAACGAAAAACATTAAATAATTCAATCTAATGTAAGATATATGCTTTCTTTAAATTTTTAAATACTGGAATATTCTTTAATATTGTACTATATCTACATCTGCAATTGTAAATAATGAGTTGGCCCTATATTTTTAAATTTAAATATTGTAGTTAAATAATGTATGTACTGCTAATTCTATACGTCTTAGAATCATATTATTTTTATTTTAGTCTGTTTAAAATATAAGAATTCTCTACTAAATGATTGAAGAAATATTGCATCTACAATGTTAATCTAAATTATAGGCGAGATGATATTTAATTTGAAAGCCCATTAAAATAAAACAAGAAACTTTAAAATTTACAAGCTATTTTTGGAGCCTAACATGGCAGAGATGCCAGGAGAAGTGTATCACCATTTACATTGAGACGTATGGCTCAAACACATGAAGTGGCCACTTCGCACATGTGGGTCACCAACGAAAGCACTGAAGTTGGCCTGAAATACAATAAGATGCCCAATAGCAGAAACACTTTAACAATGCTCTCATGAGTACAATTTATCATGCCTGCTCATGATTTACTGTGTGTATCACGCATACGCACTGAGGTCCCCAAGCAGGGTGCAAAATGTGATGTGTATTCGATAAAATTGAAATTATATGCCTTTAACAGAGTAAGTAAATTTATTATGAATGTATTTACAATTTAAATCAATTTCAGTTTATTTACAGCATGTAAATTTTGGGTACATTGTCAAAAAATTAAAATTTTGGGTACTTTGTATGACGGTGTGGATGCTGATGTTGTTGCTGCTTCATTTTACTTTTGGCACTTGCTAGACAACATATTCTGGTTTTGATTTAATATGGAATGCCAGAGTCGACAATCGTTAAATGCCGAATTGCTGCGTAATTTCAGGACATGCGTCAGCACCAAAAAGCACGCTACCAAACAAGGTACATACAGAAAAGGCAAGACACAGTGAGGTTGATGAAAAGACGGAGGAAGGCAAATGTGTTGAATTTTTGTCTATTCTATTTGCAAATGCGACGTGCGGGCCATAAAAGCGACAAGAAAGAAGGCGTGACTGGGTTTCTGCGTACTGTCAAATCGACGTGGTGAATTAAACAAATAGGAATTATTTCGAGACACACTGTGCATTTCCCTATTCCATCTCCCACTGCGACTTTGAGCTCATTCCACCGTCTGTTTAACTAACTGTGCAAATGCTGACAGCTCCTATAGAATCTCAATTAGGCTTGCTCGCTTAACACGTACCTTTGGCAATGTAGTTTCATTTTGTTTCCATTACTATATGCCATGCTTTTTTATTAAATCATACTTATAACGCTTCAAAATTCTACACAAAATGCATAAATATTCCAGTTGCCGTGAAGTTATGCAAATTGCATCTGGTCCCAATTTCGTTCCTTTTATGCTAAATTCTACCAGCGAAAAATGCACCGGAACGATATGACATTTATTTATGTATTCATTATTGCGCAAAGGCAAATGCAGCGTGGTAAACAATTTCATTTTTATATTCATAGTTTATGCATTTTTGTTTACAATCTATGGGATTTTCCAAAACAGAAATAATCATGTTATATCGTGTGTATGGTATTGAAATGGTTCGTTATAAATATATTTGCATAAATATTTAAATACATATTAATTCTAAATAAGTATAATCAAACAGTAAATTAAACTTCATTCGAGTGACGTGTACAACATTTGGGCTATAAATTAATAATATAAACGAGAGGATTATTCTGGTGTTTGATAAAAACAACGATGTGTTTCAGCCTTATCAGTCTAAATTAACAGTTTAATGGAATTTACGTAGATAAGCCCTCAATAGTTTAACATATGTTTTTATTGGCAAAATATAGAGAATAAACATTTCTGCGAATTTATGGTTAATCATTTATTTTACAAGACTGTACTTAAAAAGAAACATAAGGGTTTTTAAAGTTGTGCAAAGTTGCTTCTAGTGTAGTTAGCAGGAGGTGGTACGGCAGACCCCTTAAAGTATATATATTCTTGTTCAACGAGAAAAGCCAACTCGAGTGGTTCGAACATATCTTTGCTCTGCGGGCACATTAAGTTTGTTTAGAATTTACGATACCCCAAATCGCCCGCAATTGGAGGGCCAATATTTTAAATCGATATAAGAAGCGCGTTTTAAAAGCTAAAAAGTTCTGGTTTGGAAAATGTGTCTGCAATAACACCTTACTTCGTTTGATATAAATTTCAGTCCCCGCCCTCTCACAATTGGAAACTAAAATATCAAATCATCATAGCCGTCACTATTTTGGTGCTAGATAGTTGTGCTTTGGAGCATATGTTTTGAATATTATAATAGATCCAAAAAATTATAATTCCGAAATTCGGATAACTATACTATGCAGCACCAGCAAATATAGTATACTGTCCCGTAAATACTAAACACAGGGTTTCTACTGTCGGGCACCGTCCTTACTGTTGAATATTTTTGTAAATAACTTAGTCCAGCTGAAAATTGAACGTAGAAGCAAACTGTTTTTCACTATGTCCTTGGTGCTAATTAAAAGTTTAAGCCAACTTATCGAAACTTCTATGTTTTGTCTTTTAACTCTCAAGGTACAATACTTGGAATTACATTTAAATAAACAGGTAATCTTTTAATTGAAACTAACTTGCACGTTCGACACTACAAATCTTATTATTCACTTGGCGTCAATTATGCAATCGACAGTTGTATAAGAACTCGAAAAGTTAGCTTGATTTCTATTTATATCTTTGACCTACTTTTTCAAAGTTTTAAGTCTATTTACCTTGAATGTAGTACAAGCTAATCTAATCTTCCATGGCAGATGCTTTTACAATTATTATGAAAATGTTTTATAAATTAAACAGTAAATTTAATTAAAATATACATAATTTTGTTTAAGTAAAATAATACTGTTCTTAATATTCCTATTAAGTATTTATTTGAGCAATTCATAAACGACATCTTTCCCGAACCTTTCCGACCTAAGTTAAGGTTATTATATTGATTAATTGGCTCAATATAAACAAATCAAAATATATACTCAACACGGTCTATATTTATGTTCATAAATATATATACACACCGCAAAGTTACATTTGGCTTTTAGAATAAATTTCAATTGCGTACTCAATTTACATGATTCTTTTCGGTGTAGCACTTCATATGCCGTGAGTGAATCGATATGTATCTTAACTTAAATAGACAAAGTCTACATTTCGCAAACAAAAATGTACGCTGAGTATTCGTTAATGGGATCTAAAAATACATCAAAGCGGGCTAAACATGCTTATAATTTACATTTAAATGCTGCGCTTGACGTCAATCGCAGATTTTTATCCTACGCTTTTAAGATTCTTTCCATTTTGTTGTTGTTGTTTTTTGAGTAAAAAGATAACGAAGCCAAGTTACTGTTTTTCTTGTTTCTTGTTTCTTTTCATTTCTTATTTTTTTCTAATGCTTGGCTGTCAAAAAGCGCCAAATAAATTTGAATGTCAAGAATTGTTAAATAGTTAAATTTTTTCTTGTAATTTCAATACCCTGTTTTACTTTGAAAAAATTTGGTATAGCTCTCCAATTCTACTAATATTCTAATGTATATATTTAAATCTGTTAGTTTATCACTAAGCCTTTTCCAATTGATATAGTAATTAATGTGAAAATAAATTTTATATAATAAAATAACATATAATTATTTATATTGTTATTAAGTTCCATTAAAGGGTAGTTACATGTCTGTCATTATCAATATATTTACTACATCATTTTTCTGGCGGGAATCTTGTTTTCCCTCTGTTAGATATTTTTATGGCTTTTAGTTGTTTGTCAAATCAAACCATAGCTCAGTTCTTTAATACGTACTTGAACAGAGTTTAACAAATACAAAGACCTTGAGATATTTTCCAAGAAATATGTGTATGTCAATTCCTTAAGAATTTTGTAAACTCTTCACTTGAACTGTCCGAATTGAAGCCTTAATTAACTACAGCTTTGGTTATACGACCCTTGACGTTGCCTGCGGTTGCTCTCTTTTTATTTTCGGTAACACACAAAACTTGACCAGTTGCCCAACTTAGAGAACATCCCCCACAGTTTCAAAATAGGGCACCATGGTCATTTATCTTTCGTTTATGTTTTGCAGAACATTACCCGCTGTGTCAATAAATGTTTAGCATTCAAGTGAAAAAGTTATACAAGAGAAGACAAAACAGCAAAATAAAAGTTCTAGCATAAAGGACTCTTTCTTGCTCCAATTTGGTAGTCCATTTTGTCGTTTCGTCAATTTATCTTCCAGTTTCTCCGATATCGATCTGTATTTCGGCGACAAAGCGTTATAGTTGTAATCACACCACATTTACAGTTTCGGGTCGAACTGCTAAGTGCATCAACATTTCGTATACGCCCGAAGCAAATTTGTTCTCATTTCTGATGCTTGTGCAGTTGGTTTTGCTTCGTGTCGCCTTGACAACTGTTAGTTTTCTATCCTAGATGCACAGTGGGCTTAAACGGTGCGGTATATCATGAAATTGTTAATACATGTACTTATGCGGAACTTAGTTAAGCCGTATTCTTATTATTTGTGGGCTATAGACCGAGAAATTTCAATTACTCTATTCGCATGAAGATATGGGTTTTAAAATAAGCAACAAGAAATGGTATAACATTTAAACCACAAATATTCAATATTTAGAATAATTTTAATAATTTCGTGAAAGCAAATATTAAATCTATTTATATATTTCATCACATATATATATTTAAGAATTTTATTTAGAGGTATTTTAACTTTTATATAAATACATAATTTCTCATATACTGATTCAACTAAAAACTGGTAAAGGACTGTTTACATTATAAAAAGGTTGAAGATTATTTCACTAAATATTAATGTTATAAAAAACATTGTATTCTATGGAACTCAATGATTGTAAAATTTGTTTTCATAGTATCAATTTCTAATTATATTTTATTATTATTATTACTGCTTTTTATCATTTTACATACATTTTAAAAAACTTATTTGATAGTCTGTTTTCTCGATTTTGTTTCAATTAAATGCTATTATAGCTATTCTTGTTTGTATTCGGAATCGTTAATTGAATTGATTTGGTTAAAAATAACGTTTGTTGTCACTGTTACCTTTGCTAGGATCCTTCTGTGCTTCGTCCTGTTCTGCGGCATTTCTTTTTTTCTGGGACTAATTAAAATTGAAAGGCTTTCGTTTAGTCAACAGATGCTTTTAGTTTTTAAGTCAGCAATTTGACAAAAATAGCAGGTGTCCTTTGTTATTCTTAGCCTTTTTGACTTTTGACTAATTAGACAAGTGAAATTTTCCTTGTTATGTTGTGCTAAAAAATGAGCTTAGTACTTTGTATTTGCGCAGTCTGTGTGTCTATGGTGTTTGTGTAATGATGGAGGAGGGTATAATGGTAAATCAAGAGGAGGATGACCTTTATATATTCGAAGTAATTAAATGAGTCTAAGCCTTTGTTTTATATTTAAGAACGGTCTTATCATTATAAACAAATTTAAAATATTTTTTTTTTGTAGGGTATATATTGTAGTCTTACTGTTTGCTATACTGCTAATGCAACAAGCTACAGTTTGCTTTCAAAGTTAACCTCTTTAATCAACTTGTGCATTAAATTCGTATTTTGATTCCACAGCACCGAGTGAGAAAATCAACAAAGCCCCAGGCAGTTTTATACTTTCTTGTTATTGTGTCATTGTTGTTGTTGTTGTTTTTGTTTTCTCTCACGGTTTTTGGCTCCTTGACTGTTTTTCATGCCTCATTTCCCTTGAGTTAGAAACAAGGGTGGGGCCAAGTTCTCTGGGTGCTTAAAAATCGCGTTAGGTTTAAGTTACACTCTTCGTAAACTCATGGAAACTGTAAACTGAGGAATTTTTGTTTAATGATATGCCGGTAAATTTTCAATTTGATATCATAAATAGTAAGTAAAAAGAAACTGCATTGATTAAAATCTCTGTTTCGGACAGAATCATTGTGATTGCTGTGTCCACATGACTAATTCCTAAATTAAATGTAAATATTTAATAACAATGCCATTAAATTTAAGGCGTATTAAATTGCAAAATGAAATTCATTATATTTTTTTTTTAAACCCGCCCCTGATTTACAATTTGATTGATTTAATTTTACCATAAGGAGCATGAATTGCGGGTTGACTTGATAATCAATTTGGGTAGCAAAGCACCCGGGGGACACATTCCAAGCGCGTGACAAATTTTTTATCAGTGCAGAAAAACTTGGCACGTTTCAATTGCGGCTGTCTCGGTATCTTGTTTCAAGAATGTTCTTTTACAAATAGTATACTCTATAGTCAACACTTTGAATTGGGTCTTCTAAGGTCATTATAATGTTCTAAAATGTTCAATTTGAACATTCTAACAAATATCGCTTTTTAATAATATATGATAAATATATGATAGAATGTTAAAAATCTATTCAAATTCTTAATTATAACTATACATATTTAAAAAATACTATGCAATAAATTTATTGTTAAGCATTTATTAAAAATGCATCAGCCTGTGCATAATACGTTCTTCGGAATAGATATAACAGGAAAAATATCTGGTCATTTTGATATTTTTTGACAATTTTGAAAATTTTTGCATCAGCAATCGACTTGATCTAATAATGTTTGCCCCTTAATTGTTCCTTTATTTAGTCGTCCATATGGTTTCGAATGAGCACGTTGAAAAAATTCGATACTAATATGTGTGTTATAGTATGTTATCTGTGTATCTTTGGCTTTGTATCTACACGCTTTACCCAAGCTATGAGCAGGATGTCATGATTTTTAATAGTTTCTATTAGGTTCATCCGACCTTTCTCGACTACACTGTGCTCACTGCTTATTTTTCTGTTCAAACTAGTGCTAGCCGCAATCAACTGAATTGCTTAGTTTGCAATTCAACTTGCAGCTTGGCAACGTAAACAATCTCCCTCTGACACACTCATAGTCACACTCACAGTTCTATTTGTACTCAAACAAACTCGAGCTTTCAATTAATGTCTATTAGAGAATTTTACAGAGTTTCACTTGACAACGACACTTCCTCCGCTTTCGGACTACTCCTATGGTTTTCTCGCCAACCGACTAAATATTTGGATTCGACATGTGCGTCTGTTTCTTGGGATGAATTTTATTTGATGAACGATATGAGTCCGATTCATATCGCTCCCTTTTTTACGAGTTACGAGTCACAGTCATCAAAAGGCGTGCAATTAAGCCGCTTATGTGGCAAAAGAAATAAAAGCAAAGGCTGCCATCAGACGACGATGGGGCTCCGAGGATCGGGGGTGCCTGTCAAAACGTGTCTGCTTGCATTAATGTATGATTATACTCATACCCTGTCGTAAATAAGATAAAGGGTATATACCGTAGCATAGTCGATAGTAAATTTTAAAATTATCATGATTAGTATAAGCTACATGTTAGTGGAGAGTTTGTTATACGTACTTGGTTATCAGAATCGTTGAGCTTTGGATAGCTCTACGGGAATCTCAATTTATTCTTATTAACTATTTTATTGATAACTGGCAAACCTGTACATCATGTAATTTATAATTAATAATTTTGTGTTAAAATGAGATGTAAAATGTTCAAGATATTTCTTCAAAGATAACAAACTGTAAGGTATATCGTAGTCGTATCTGATTTAAGTCTACACTGTGCTGTTGGCTCTCTCATTTTGATGCGGCTTACAGTCATTGTGCCTGTTCTTGTTTGATTCTGATGTTTCTGATGGAACTTCATAGCTCCTGCTAAGCTCGCAATTTGTCAAATAAAGTTTATGACTGCACAGAGGCAAAACATTTAAATAACCAAAAAGTAAAAGAGCAAAAGGCACAGAATGCAAAGGCGACAGAGTGGAGAGTAAAACACGAGAAAGGGAAGTACTTAAATTGCGTGTCAAACAAAACCTTTACCATTCGCCGTTACACTTGAGGTGCTCCATTCCAGTCGAGTGAGAGGAGTTGGGTTGGACTAAGTGGATGCTGGCCCAGTTATTCAATGAGAAGCATTTTAAATGCTTAATTTATGTTAAAGGGCACCATAAAATGTATAACCCGAATATGCGTTTTTCCTTTTTTTTTAACAGTCATCCAACCGAGCAGCCATCCAAGCAGGCACAAATTAAATTATGTCGACTTTACAGGCGATTTCATGGCCCCACTGAGTGCTGCAATTCTGTGGCTTCTGCTTTCTATCTTCCAGTTTCCTCTCTCATACAGCCACACGCACGCATATGTATAATTTTTTTCAACTTTTTTTTTTTTTTTTTTTTTTTAATAATTTCAAGGCTGTGTCCTTTATTGGTATGGTTGCTCTTTTTGCCGGCATTACTCTTTATGTGGGCGTGGTTATAGCCAGCAGGCATAGCAATTTGAGGCAAAGTTGTAAACTTTCAGCATTTATTAAAATTGATATTGAGCCCTGAATTGTATGGCATATATGCTCAAAGCCCTAATGGCAATATTGCAGCTGATTCTGTAAGTACCATATAGTGGCTATTAACAAGAAAGTCGGATAAAGCCAGTCGAAGTAGCAGTAACAGTATAATAATTTACAATATTTAGACCCTGTGTTTAAAAAACACAAGAAGGGTCTATTAACTTTGTGCGAACTAGATTTGTGTGTAACACGCAGATGGAGGCGTGGCCTGTACGTCTGTTTGTCTATCCGTCTGTATGAACTCCTAGATTCCGGAATCTATAACAGCTGCAGTATTCATAATTCGAGGTTGTTTCAAATTTTAGATACCTGCCCCATTGGTAGATACCCTAAAATTTAAAATCAGCATACAACATGCAATTTTGAAGCTAGAACATTGCGCTTCGGAACTCATGTCTAAAATTAGATTACACACATACATATTTTTATTAATTTTTGATATCGATTACCGATTAACGATATCAATCAGGATATTTTTCAAATTCATGTAGTTACATGACCACAATAAATATTAATGCATCCATCAATTAATTTATATGACTTAATCCTATGACGAATATGAATATGAATATATATGAATTGTCAAACAAGGTGATACCTTTGTTCATAGCAGTTGGTTTTAAGGTTTTAGACAGCTAAAAAATGGCCAAATCAACGTACGAACAAGTTACCACAAAAGTATATACCCAACGGAAAACCGCCTATGTAGAATTAAAATCTAATAAATATCAAATTGCATCACAAGTGTTTCTTGTCTTGTTATTGTCAATAATACTATATTGTGCTATCACAGTAACCTAAGAACTACTACCAGAATATGACAGAGAGGCAATAAGCATGACTACTACTCAAATTGCTTCTATAAACGAATTCTTTTGTGTATATTCGGTGTAATTCCATAACACAAGCTACGCGTTTTAATATATATATTTTTATCATCAACAAACAAACACATCGTAATGGATTAGAAGGTAAGAATGACATGATTATGAATAGACAAGATCGAAACCTTGTATAATCGCCCTTCATTGTTTTTATTATCTTTAAATATCAGCCAAAACTAATTGAAGCATGCCATATGTATTAACTAATTAATTAGATTGTTAATACATTAGGCAATAGGCAGTCAGATTATATATGCAACATGTTGCTATTATTATCTGTGGACTCACAGAGCTAGAGCTAGTCTGAGATAATTTCATGAAACGTGACTCAATCTCATATGTTAACATGAACGGAGCTCTGCTTAAGGGAGCCATGAATTTACATGCACGCACTCTTTAAGTTACGCTCACGTATATAACATAAATTTGCATAGAGCCTAAGCGTGGGCCACAGGTGAAAATGCCAACAGGAAAGTTAAGTTAACTCTGGCCTGTCTGCAGTAGATCTAAATACGTTTTAAATGGCGTCTAGGCTCTGCCCTCATTTGTGTACCTAATTACCAAGTTGCCGAGTTCCGAGTTGCCGAGCGGTAGATGAGCCTTGTGCTAAAACAGCATCGGTAATGGTTAGTAGTACGCGTTTTATAAGCTGAAAAACAGCAGCGCATTTACACGGGGTAAACATTACATTAACATTACTTTGTCCCTGTCGTCCCTTGGCTGAGGTCTCTGGTTCTGCTTGTGTCGCTCCTGGTTATGGGTCAGTTTCAGTTTGAGTTTTGGCTTTGGCTTTGGCATTAACAAACTTTTGGACAGAGCAAAGTTTTGGTCTCCCCAAACGCTATAAATGGCAGCAAGTACCAAAATAGCAAAAAAACAACTTTTGCCTCAGATAAAAACACACACACACAATCTCAGAAGTGCCCAAATATGTTGTTGGTCAACACCACAGTTTGTGGCATAGTGTTGGCTTAATTTATATAAATGTTTGCACCAACAGCACTGATGTAAACAGGCCCTCAGGAGGCAACAGATTTAACTTGGCTTTAAGTAATAATAGTGAGCAAAACGTTTTTTACATTTCAACTAGTTTCAAATTCTTCAGTTCTCTTATTTTCCCACTTCGCCCCACAATCTCTTGTTGCCTATTTCTGTATCTATCACATTTGATGCGCAAATATTCGCAAAGAATTCCAGACAACCAAACACTCGTAAGTGCTCAATGGAATGTGCTATATTGCATTTCGATTCCTATTTCGATTTTGTGAAAATGATTTTTCACTTTACACGTATGTGTCCTCGAATATACACACATACAAATATGCATGTATGTCTGAATGCGTATGCATGTACAAGAACAACACAACAGCCAAATCATTGGCAATTTTCCTACTGATAAAAATATTTTCCTATAATTTGACTGATATTCGAACGTATATTTTGTATATAACATAATACAAACAGAGAAAGCTTTATGAAATTTATAGGATTACAATTTTGAAAATGGTCACAAGGTATGGTATTATTTTATTTCATTTATTTTAAAAGGATTAACACTTTCCAAGATAAACCCTAATTTCCAGTTTGAATGTGATTACTCTTCATTCTTCTTTTAAAACGGTTGTTCTTAAATAATCTAATGAGTAAACCAAAGTATATTAGTGTGCTTTATTTCTCTTTTCAGTTTTTATATTTATATATCATTATTTATGTATTTATAAGTATATAAAGTTTTCTTAAGATTTCTATGAAATATAGCCTGTAAATGTCGAAAATTTGGAATAACATGTTATAAAGAGACATCTATATTGCAGTACTTTAACAAATGTAATGCAACAATTATGAATGTATATACTTTTATACAAAACTAAATCATTGTATTTCTATTATATAGTTCCCTCCTTCAACAATAACATTATTCTATAATAATATTCGACAAAGTCATCTTGTATACATTTTCATTTTGTACTTACTTGTGAGTTTAATTTTAATTCAATCCACTATATCATTTTCAATTTCAAATATTGGTAGATAAATTTAACATTGACATATTTCATTCCTTAACATTGTGTTAGAATTTCTACATTATTTATTTCTGTCTCAAAATAAAGGATGACAATGAGCACAGATATATCAGCACGTTCCATACCATGTGTCAAATAATAAAAATGACCCTTTGCCATTCAGTGTATTCGTTGTATGGCATTTCGATATATGATATGATCTTTAGTACAGACACATATGCTTTAAGAGCTCTCACATTGGCCTTAGCTCTCAATTTATCAACTAAGTCAACTGACCCTTCGGAAACTCAATCATTAGCTTTAATGGCACCATCAAAGAACCCCATAAGCCCACAGAAAGTGCATCTAGTGCTAAGAAATTGCATTAAGTGAATAGTTTAACCTAACCATAGTCTAGTCTGGTGTCCTATCAACTAAAGTAATTTACAGTTTATGAAGGGACAACAAAATACTGTGGATATGTCATAAAAATTTGTAAGCTGAAAATAAAAATTCAGTTTGGGCACAAACAAATCCCACAGATATAAAAGTGAGAGCAAAAAAAAGTCAACAAAAATTAACTAAACAAGTAAATTTAATTTCACAGTTATATACCTCTATATACATATATATTTCCCCCTCGGGGGCATTACAAAAAAAGTTGACATTTCGTTGTGGCAATTGTTGTAATAAATATTAAATCAACATTATATGCGGGTCATAAATTTCTTTTCTGCTTTCTGCCTGGCCACCCTACGAGTGGAACATCGAGAATGCGAATGAGAGCAGAAAGTAAACTGACGGAAAATCAACCGCAAATGTATCGCAGTATTGCTTTACTTCTTTTTGGTGTTATTGCGTATACGCCACGTGGCACTTCACAATGAGTGGAGCCTATTTTAATGCACCTTCTTTAGTCACTTTTTACATTTACCTCAGGTGCTTGCTTTCCATTTTTGCTGACCGTCATCCGCGTGGCAAAAAAAAAATGTAAAAATGTATTATAATATGCTCAGCCATCCAGCTGACATTCAATGGGCGCACTCATTCGACATGCACAGCCGGGACATCAAGACAGCACAGACAGCAGAGACATTCAGACAGTTATGAAAATAATAAATATGACAGTTCATGACTCTGCAAAGTTGGTGCAGCTCTGCAGCAGGTTCTTAATTAAAGTTCTACTGCAATGTGGGGACAAGAAAAAGATTGCAATAAGTATCATTTTTTGCGTTTTACAATATACACTAATGCACCTTCAGTTTGCATAAAGCCAACGAAGATAAGCTCGTTATGGGATCTAATCTTTTACTCCGCTTCATTCAGCTTCATTTCCATTAATTCGTACATTAAAACTTTTCAAGTAAATGCTTAACTTTTCTTTGGGATGTTTAATCAAATTTGTATCTTTTATCTTGTAAATACAGAAATTCTTCCAATTTAATTAAAAAAAAAAAAGAGCTTTAGTTTATAAAACTTACTTTATTATGGTTATACCTACACATCATTACATTGGAGAAACGTCAATACATTCAGCACTTCATTTTGGAGTTAAGTAACATATAATTCGCGGTCTCCCTACCACCGTTATATTCTTTGTTTCTCTAAGATACCTTCTAATTTTTTTTTCCTACTCACCCAGACTCTGGATTTCTATCAGGTTAATCATTGAATTATCTCGAACGCGCGCTCATCTAATTTTACTATTCCATAGATATCATTCAAACGATATCACACTCTCCACTCTGACTCCGAGTTTCTGTTTTGGTTTAATATTGTTTTTCATTGCAGTAAAGTTTAATCTTACTAAATAATAAGTACTTAATCATTTAATTTAGAGTATGAAATATAGACGCTTTAAGTAAAACACCAATATTTCACAGAATAGGCCAAAATGGGGTGCTATATGTAGATGAATATTCATATGCCTGCTTGAAACTTTAAAAAGTATCTTTAAGATGTATTGTAAATGTGTTGTAGTATTCAAAACTACAATAGATTTATGGTCATTATGCCATATATTATCTTTAATACTTTGTTGAAGAAATTAACAATTTTATTCCATTCACTGCAGCTCTTTAAACGAATTGCCGGTTACAGTCAAATATTGAATTTATTTGAATCTGAGCGTGCCAAGTTTTTGTTTGACGTTGCCAAACAAGTTGCCAAATAAAGTGTACATTTTGCTGATACAGCAAGAAGTATAAAGGAAAATCAATTTTGGTGGCTTTCCAATTCCAAATTTGTAATAATCCAGGGTTTAAGTATTACTAAAACACTGCACTTAATTTAGTTTAAGTTTCATTTGATTCTATAATTTAATTTCGTATTTTTTATGTTGGTTAAATTGACAACAAAACCATTTAAGTAATTAAATTATTAATTTGACATGAATGTGATTAGAGTTTTATGATGAATTCAATTTGATGTTTATGCGCTCAATTTGCAATGCAAATTAAATTATATTTTGGCTTATAATGGCAGACCATAGATAGACTGTGATTTTAAGTAGCCGTAACGTCTGTCATTTTGTTTGAATCGTAAAAAATTGTATACACACAGTTACAACCAATAAATTTTAATAACCAAAAGACTTAAAGGCGCCGTGAAATGTTTAATAAAAATAAATATGTATATGTATGGTATGGTATATATGTGCGACAGTTCATAAATATTTATGAGTTGCACAGCGAGATACAGATGGATATTGTTGACTGATTTTAGATGTGCCTATCATATTACATTATTGTTTTTTTCTTGTTTATTACGATATTTAGAATTTGTTTTCACCAGTTTATTTATTTACATTTTAAATTTATGCATAAG
The DNA here is from genome assembly GCA_037040025.1 of Sphaerogastrella javana. Taxonomy (NCBI): domain Eukaryota; kingdom Metazoa; phylum Arthropoda; class Insecta; order Diptera; family Drosophilidae; genus Sphaerogastrella; species Sphaerogastrella javana. The sequence goes on along the minus strand of JBANCZ010000289.1, from coordinate 21,592 downwards.
CCATCCTAACTCCCGTTCTACAACTTGTTCACATTATTGCTTCCAATGAACTGGCGAAATCGAATACTTCTCTTATTTTGTTTTGCTATGCTTACTCCGGGCTTTTGGCCTTATGTCTCTGTGCACTTCAAGCTACAATTTTTTATTTCTCATTCTGTTGTTATTTGAACTCAATGAACTGTAAGCGAGGGCGGCTTCCATATGTAAATGTTATACAAATTGTGGGTGTGGCACAGACCCAGATAATAGACTTATAGATACAGATATAGAGAGAAAGGGAGTGACATAAGGCCATTGCTGTCCTTGAAACTTTATTTCTTAACATGCAAATTGGAAAACAAACGCTCTTGTTGTTTTGATTAAACTTTTTGACAGACAGAAATTGTTGTGCTTTTACATTTCTGATATCACTGATTTTTATTCTTGAATGATTTCAAATATTCTCTACAAACTGCCTTTGCATTATAATGGATCTGATAAAAATATAATTTTCAAGTTCTCAGAATACATACGACAAAATCTATTATAACAGAATTAATTTTCCTCAAACGGAAACATTTTGTCCACATGATTCTCAGCAGAACACTGTTCAGTGTACCCAAGTTGGAATACGTTACCAAAACTTCTCAGTATAAAAATAGTATATTTATTCATTACTTTGCAATAAATGAATAATTTATAATTATTTTATCCTCTGTGCATACGCAACGTTCCATTATGGGTACAGGGCTCTGTGCTCTGTGTGCAGAGCACCGAAAATAAATTTAATTTTTATGCAGCGCTCTATCGATTTCAGCGTTGCTTTTCGCTCTCTGTCGAATGCATCACTCAAATGAATGGCATACGTCTGCTGTTGCTATCTTTGCCAGCCTTTGGCTGGGCTAAAGAGACTTCACTTACAGTTTTAGTTGCTCCCCAGCGGCAAACAAGTTGCCAGAAACAAAGTCAGAAAGAGAGAGAGTCGGAAACAGACACGAAGACATAACGTAGATTGACGCCGGAGCAGACCCAGACAAAGTGAAATAAAACCTCAGGAACGTGCCAGCAGATAGCTCACATGCCATTAATCTTCAGCACCCAGTCAACTGTCCTTGTTATCCTTATACACATATACATATTGTATATACATATGTATGTATCGGTATGTGAACGTGTCGCTGTTTATGAGCCGGTGTGCATGGGGGCCTGACAGAGCCACTTGGCCTCAGGTGTGGCGACGCTGTCATCCGAGACGCATCGAAAACAAATTCCAATTCTCTGTTTGTTTGCTTTACGATTCAGATATATGCTTTCAGTGGGTCATCTTACAGAGAGGTACACCGTTCAAAAATTTACAGAACGGTTTGCTCTATAAAAATAACAAACATATAGTATTACCTTTGGTTTTAGATCATTCTAAAAGTAAATGCTGCACAGTTACACAGAAACCATTATATTTGTTTGAATCAGCTTAGCCCGATTTTTTACACACGTATTTTATTTAACTTTCCTTAAATTTATATGTAGAAATTGAGGCATAGAGTTTAGAAGAAACAGTTATTAAATTGCATATCATATTATATACATCTATCATATTAAATTTAATTGTCATGTTAATATTTATTTTATAATTTACTAAAAATTGGAATAGTTTTATGAATTTTTACAAGATATTTTAGCCATCGTTTTATACTACAATAAAATTTATTCGAATTTCTTTTAGTGTCTTTTCTGCAGTCTGTTGGAGAAGGAACTGGTTAATATTTCTTTGTACTTTGCAAATTTGATATAATTTTATACACCATTCCAAATGTATGCTTCAATTTTTATATTTTCATTTTGTTGTTTTGAATTTACAACAACAAACTGCATGAAACAAGGACTGGCTCTAGGGGTTGGCCAAATGAATTGATATGCCTGTCGTCATCTCGAAAATCAACTACAAAAAGCTTGTCCGCAGCTGTCGCAGAAGTATGAAAAGTTTTTGCTGCATTAGCAAGGAGTTGGGCTGCTCTATGACGCAAATCCTTTGAGGACATTCTGGGCATGCAAACAATTTCTGAATCGACTCTGAACCCCAGTGCTTATGCACGAAAAGTGCGCAAACAGCAGACGCCGACAACGAAATGTATTGCAGGCGAATGTATTTACAAACGAGGGGGGAAAACCTAGATACGCACAATGCACTCATACACAAGCGAATCTATAGTATACCATACCGTCATCCGTCGGGTATACCATACCGTCGTCCGTCGAGTAGGGTATGCCATCCAGCTGAAGAAAATAAGTCGACAAGCGCATTTCCTTTTCAAAACTTTGTAGACTGCCCCACAAACCAGCTGTTGTGCATTGTTGGTGCTGCCTTTGCCAGTTGCCCCTATAATAGTTGTTTGTGGATTGTACATAGTTATTGTGTTTGCTGTTGGTGTTGGTGTTGGTGTTGCAATTTTGAGGTAGATATCAAATATGTGCACTTACTTGTCGCTTGTAGCTTGTCGCTAGACGCAGCTGAAATTGAAGTCATAAAACTTGGTTTGCAGTAATCTGTTTTTTATTAGGACCAACTGCCAATGCCAGAGACTTCAGATTGCGTTTACAGCTTGCGATTGCAAGCAAAATACTCATACGAATTGCCAGGCATTATGAACTGCAACAAAGCTGGAGCATATTTACGCTAAGAGCTCTTCAAAGCTGCTTTCCAGTTAATTCCGTTTATAGTTGCCTTTAAAATACTATTAGCTCGTAGCTGTACCCTGCTTCAGTTCCTCCTAATCCTCGCTCATAGGTATTAAAGTTTCAGTTCAGAATGCGTTTTCCGGAACTTTGTCTTTCAAATTGTTCTAGACAATTGTATACAATTCGGGCAAATTTAGTAATCAGCATTCAAGCTTTGACTTCAAAGAAGAAATACGATTTAATTTTTAATGATCTTTATCTTAGTATTATTACTTCATCGTTTACTTATATAAGCTCAGTTAATATATAATAGTTCTCTATTATTTTCCTGAACTCAAGAAACTCTTTAAATTGTATTTACTTACGTATATTTTATTAAAATTGTCAAAAAAAAAATTCATAAATATAATCACATTTACGTTTTTTAATTAAATTTTAACAAAACGAAAGGAAATTTAAATTGCACAAAAAATAGTATTTTTTTCACCTGCTACCGTAGAAAATTCGCACAGTTTTATGAGTCAACATTTCCTTTGGGTGATAGCACTTCATTTCCATGTATTTTTTCATGGGGTCACACAAATAATAAAAGTAGACAAACCACTGAAAAAAATAAATGGATTATATTCTGTTTGCCGTATATCGTAGTTTTTGGACTGACTTTTCACTTCTGAACGTAAACATAAAAATGTAATTCAAAACAGCTGAGGGAACAAATTGTGAAACGTGCGAAAACCTGCAAAAAACGAAGTTACAGAAGATAGATGAAATAAACTTGGCACACACAGGCGCTAAACCACTCACACACACGCTCACAGACACTCACATTCACACTCACACCACCACTCACATTCATAGTCACACTCACATTTACTTATACATGTGCAGTGGGAAAAATAAATGTCCCGGTGGTAGATAAAATGTTACCCGTAGTTGTGTTCTGCCTTCCGGGGAACGTTGTACTTTGAAAGGAGGCTCGGCAAAAAGTAAATGTGAAGCGTAAGTGCCAAAAGAGCAAACTATTTTTTGTTTTCTTTCCTTTCCTTTTTTTCGAACAATGTAATTGTTTATAACATTTGGTATTTATTCAACTACTCAACATGAATTTTTTTTGCTGGCCACTAAGGCAGCTTTACATAAAAAAAGGAACTTGTGTCCTCTTGAATTCTTTGGGCATTATGTTTGCATTTAATTTTTTTTAAATTAATTTAGTCCTTGTGCGCGAATATGTTTTCAGAGATATTTTGCAGAGTTAAATTTATTATTTTTGATAAGACAGACAGGTGTCATTAAGGTGTCATATTCACTGTGTCATATTTCCATTTAGTGACAACTATTAGTCAAGTTATATCCAAATGGTTCAAGTTTTCGACATTATTATTGTAAATTTTCTATAATCTTTTTTATTAGCCTGAATAAATTTGATATTCGACAACTTTTCTAATTTGTAGTACACAAAAGCAAATATCTTGTGTAGACTAAGATAATCTTATAAATTACTTTCAATCCGGGCTTAATTCAGTTTTGTGGCGTTCTCTTCCTGTACAGTCTGGATGATATCGCTCTCCTTTCAATGCCTATTTGTGTTGTTGGACATTTTCCAATTAGTCTCTGCATTTCACTTTTGCTTAATGACCTTATCAAGACTAACAAAGTTAGATTGTCAGAACCAAAAAAAAAAAAAAAATTGGGAATAGAATGTCAGATGTCTAATTAATATATGGTATATTACGAGTATATTACAATATACTTGCTGTATATAGTATATATTATATTTGTTAGCAACCATCTGACTATGCTGGCGGTGACAAGGCAAAAGTTACGGCTGTCAGGACAACAAGGATATCAAATAATTTTTCATTAAATTAGATAATTTTTCTTCTGTTCTTTTTTGGACTCTACAGATTGCTGGCATTCTAATGGAGCTCTGCTTATGCCTGTTGCACGTTGCCCGTTTGCCTGTGCCCATGCCCGTGCCCGTGTTCATGACCCAGCAGCTCAATTTGGAAATTAGTCTACAACGGAGGCATCGCAACTGACGCCCACTTCCCTAGCTGCGTTGTACTCTATAGACGGTTGCCAGCCTCCCTATCTGCTTGAATATCGTCTCGGTAATTGCAGGACAATGAGGGCGAACAAAGGGCGTATTATATAATTACATAGACGTGCATTTAGAGGATGCTGCTTTCCCTTTCTCTACAAGTGGACACAATTCCAACAAATGAAATTCCAGACAACTCAGACGAGATGTACATTTTAATCCATTGATAGTCCATCAGCGTGAAAATACTTGGAACTGCTCAATTCGGTGCAGTCGCAAGGAAAAACCAAACTCAAATCAAAGAGAAAATCTAAGCAAAAAATTGTAAAACCCAACTCTATTCAGATTAACGACCTGTCTGCCTCCCGCTCGCCTGTCAAGTGGCCCTTGTCAAAGCGAGGAGTGTAACTTTTCGAGGTTAATACCCACCGCATGTTTCTTTAATGGCAACACGACAGCTTTAACTGGTCCTGGTCAAGACGCTCTACTCTTGGCGCTCTCTCTTCTTTTTGAACACTCAAAATAGCTGAACTGCTCACAAAGAAAACTTTGCATAAACACACCATTACTTGGAGCTGATAGGGTTCCACAGACAAAAGGTCAGACCAATACATGGACCGCTGCCAATGACAAATGTCCTTGCGCCCGACTGCCAATTTATGCATGCAAACAATGGCAAGAAACCCACACTATATATGGTATACCCTCTCTCCCGGGCACAGTTTATTTGTCTGCGATAGTGTGAGAGAGATATTTATGCAACCGGAAAGTGGTAATACTACCATTCTGAACTCTCTCGTACGTGTAAGCAGTCAACCCAGGCAAATCGAAAACAGAAACCAAACAAGCCAAACAAAACGGATACGGGTGCAAACAATGCAAATGTCCTGTTAAACCAACACACACTCACACATTCCGTATTTCAAATTTGAAATTCCAAATTCCCAATTCCAAACTCTGAATGTGGGCAAAATTAGCTTTTAATTGAACGATTGTTCGATATTTCGAATGCTGTGAAGTGGAAAGTTAAGCAGACTGAGATAAAAGATACAAGAATTTCAACTGAGTCAATGCAAGTGTGGTTAAATTAAACACCAGCTAGCAAGAAAACATTTTGTTTATATTCTATGAGACTCTAAGAGAATAAATGGTAAAGAAATTTGGAAGCATTATAAAGAACATGTGAGATAGGATTAAAAAAATCTGATTAAATATAAACACATAGTAGGTAAGCAGGAGGAGAGAGAGAGAGACTGTATCGATACATTCCCAAATAAGGATACTCAAATGTTCTATGAAGTGTGAGACTTTACAAGATGTATTATTAAATAATTTATTATTTGCTTTAAATATAATTTTAATTAAAATAAATGTAATATGATTTAAAATTATGATTAAAGGTTAGTAAAATCTAAAAAGGTTACTATTTAGTTATTCTTACTATTTTATCTTTCACTTTGATCTGTTCATAATAATAATTCATTTTCAAATAAACATGTACATATCAATATAAAATTATACCATTACTGTACAAGCCTAATGTACCATTTGTACTTTGCAAACGCAGGATCGATAGGAGCCGATGGCGAACTGATATGTCCGACAATAAAAGTCATTAATTTGAAAGTTTCGCTGATACTTTGCCAAGAATTGGAAAAGTATGTGATGAGAAGCTCAACTACAACAAAAACAAAATTCTCCAAGTATTTCAAGTACGTTTACACGTTTATCATTTGTATACAACGGCAGTTCCAACTACAACAACAAGAGCAATTATCGCAGAAAAGTTTCCACATTTTCTATTTTTTTTTTTACCAATACAATTGCTGTTTAGCTGCTAGAAGAAAAAACATACAGACAAACAGACATCTATAGAAAATATACATACATACATAGACTGAATCGAGACATAGACTTAGTCTACAAGTAAAAGTTGAAATTTGTTTTGTAAAATGCGCTGAAAAGTATGCTAACAATTTTCGGGCAAAACCTGAAAAGAAAATCTTCTACATGGTAAATGGGAAAATGCAAGAAATATATATATTTGTTGTAAAATTTAATAATCAAAGAAATATGTAGAATTAATTTAAGATCAAGTTTTCTTCTCTTTATCTAAGAAAAGAAATGAAATGCAAATAGATAAAATTTAAAAATTCACATGAAAAAATTACATTTATGTGTTGAACTATTATTAAGTTTAGTTTATATATAAAGCATTCAAAATATTGCTTCGCTCAATATTAAATGGGAAATGTAAATTTTTAAATATTTTATATATACAAATTTACTTTATCTAGAGCCAGTGTGAACTTTATTTAACAATTTCAAAATTTAGAAACAAAAGGTTAAATTAGTCACTGACTACTTATTCAACACTTCCATCATCTGCTATAAATCCACCAGAGAAAGTATCCACCATCATGCTCGATGACCTGTGTGCACTGACATTGTAATTGTTCAGCTTGTACACTAGCAGCGAGAAAACCTCCACTGGTAGGGTAGCTTGTAAAGCACTCAACAGTTTGCCAGGTTTGTTGCAAACAACAATGGCATTCATCAAATGATGAGCACTGCCCTCAAAGTTACCCTGCGTAATTAGTGATTCCCCTTTGTGTATTTCCTGCATGAAATACCTTTCGATTGATTTTTGATCTGCTAAATTTGGCATGGCAACAATATCCTCTTCTTTCTGATTACGACGACGACGTTCTGATAAATTCTTTTTATAATCCGGATGATTACGGCGTTTCCTATCGAAATAGATGCAGTAACCCACGACCGCCGCACCTGCCAAGCCTGCCACTATTCCAAAGGATTTTGCGAAACCAAGCATGTTAAACGTCAAAATGAATATGTAATTTAACCAGCTTTTCCTAAACTTAATGTGAGATGTAATCGTTATCTGAAATTATTATAGGGATTCTATTTTTTAGATTTAATTTTGATTGCTAAACAACATATCCGACTGACCACTGGCTACTGACTACTTCGATTTGTATAAAATAACTTCTCATTGGATCAGTATGCTACTTTAACCAGTTGAAAAAGCATGAACTGAATTTGTGTAAACAAATCTTGGCTAATGCTCATGCATCTATTTATTCCTATCCTTCTTTAATGCCTGCCAATTCACTACACACATCTCTATGTACTCGCATGTCTACGCATCCCAATTAGAATCAGTGAGCATTCCAATTACCCAGCCCCGCAACCAGCACTTCCTCCAGCCCAACCGTTGTCAAGCGTCAAGCTGCCCATTTCCTGTGCAACTGCTAAACGCCAGAAATAGTTCCGAAAATATATCAGCCATCAAGCTGGGAATGCGAACGAGAATCTGTATGTGAATTTGATATAAGAATTTCATTTGGGGAATCAGACGTTTTGGGATTACTTGTGCATCTGACAGTGACATGACATTTGTAGCGGCATGAAAGAGAAAATAATTTCGACTGAATATTTATAGAATAACGTTTGTATAGTTTATTACCATCACGACCTTTATCAAAACCAAAATCAACCCACTCAAAAAATCTGTTGTCAAATTGGCGTCAATTGCAAAGGCCCACATCTGTACACACAAAACAGTCTGAATAGGTTAACAGGTGAACAGCAAATGGAGCATCTAAGTCAACTCAAAGTGAAAATATTAAATTTCTTTTTTTTTTTTGTTTACTTTATTAAGGCATACGGGGAATACCAGGAACCCCTTAGTGACCTTTGCTGCTGTTCATTCAGCCCCCAATCGGGCGCTCCGGCTAGCCTTAGCGGTTAGCTTCATCAAACCTTGAACTTTATTGCTCTCGACCCTTATTTTTGGATTTGTATCGCTAGCAACAGATGCAACTATAATTTCTGGGAATTTTGGTGCATGATGTTTGTATTTCCCGAATTCAAAGAATCATTAAAATCTGCTTAAAGCTTGCACATTGAAGTTTTTGTTTAACCTGCCTGCTCTGCAACGGCATCATAGGATTCTTTTGTACGCAATGCTAAATACAAACTTTATTTTCATTGTGTAGTATTTAAAGGAGATTACTTTTTGTACAAGTACTCTACCACTCAAAAGTTCGCTTTAGCGTCCATTAAGTAGTTCAGTCGAGTATTATTAGTAACGTAAAAGTTGAGCCTGGATTCGTGGAACTCTCAGTAGTTATTTGCATAGCTGAACAAAATGGTAAATTTCCAGAGATGCCAATTAGTTAGCCAACTTGTTGCGCGTTAAGTGAATGTGAAAGCAATTTGCATACATTCACAGGCAGGCATATACCATATAAACATGTATGTACATATGTTACCTACCATTTGGAACTGATTGCCATTTAATGTGGCAACCATTTGTTGGGGGAAAAACAGGGCGGAGCTGGTACAAAGACAGGCCCACTTGCGATTTCAACAGTGTATGTCTGTTGCTGTTGGCAACGTGTGGCTAAGGCATAGCAATGCAAAGAGTTCTATATTATATGATAGACAAGCACATAAGGGATTCTTTTTTGAGTGAGTTTTGAAGGCTTTTGGCGTCATGGCAATGACCTGGTGTCGGAGACAGAGACTCAGCTATAGAGAAAAAGAGGCAACTTGATACGATGACATCGCAATAGAAACCGCGTAACCGAAAATCATCTTATTATGCAAATTGTTATTTTATGCTTTCATTCCATTAAATGGTATATCAATGGGAGCCTACTTATTGCCCTTGCAGACTCTTTCATTCCCTAACTTCCCTGCCCCACCGACTTACAGTGTGAAAACCCATAAAATCCTATTACGCTAAATATGTCGAAAGCAACAAAAGAGCAAACAACAAACAGAAAACAGCAAATGGCAAATGGTAAATGGTAAATAGAAAACAGATCCAGAACTCTCCGAGGAGCTAACAGTAAATAGGGTTTATCTCCAAGTTAACACAACAAGCAATTTGTACGCATTAATATTGTTGAGACAAGAAAAATACCATGCTGAAAAGTCAGTGGCAAATGTTTGGCACAGTTAACAACTTGAATCGTCAGGCCCCATTTGCTTTTGGCCTTGAAAATTCGCTGCCACTTAATATGATTATTCAAATGTGGAATCAGTTAGAGCAACAAATTTACAAATATACCATGCACATTGTATAAGACTTGTATGTCAGCAAACGAAAGTCAACTAGTTGTTGTCTAAGTGGAGCTATTTACTGAAAAGTTGAAGCTATACGTAGCAAACGCAAATAGCATAAGTACTTTGATTTTATTTTGATTTCAAAGTTAATCACCGGTCTTGTTAGTATTTGCAGCTTTTATGTTGTGAATTAAAGTGTTCAAACCTATTCCTAAATACTCAAATATTTCAATAACCAAAGTAAATTTTTTACCAACTTAACACGGTAAAACTTAATTTGGCTTACTTATACTTTAAATTTCTTATTCTAATGCATTTTAAAGTATATTCAGTTAAGCTGAAAATTGAATAGAAACACAAATAAAACTTTACTTAGTCGATATGACAGCTTTTTGGTAACACAAGCTTTAATACTATTAATGGATCTTATACAATTTGTCTGCGCATACTAATCCATTTATTGACATTTTCATTTAAATCATACTGACCTTTTTCCATTGAACTCTGAAAGTGAACAAGTTTTGTGTGCGTGTGTAAGGAAAATCTATTTAATACTGTTCTGCTACAGCTCATATCCATTTGCAATGCACTCAAAAAAGGCAAAGTATATCTACTTGAATGAGTTAGTGGCACTTTGGGAACGAACTCATTTGCATTCTCTCAATCCAGAACGACCTTTGGCCCCACACTTGAATTTTGCTATAGAATGGTATAAGTATGGATTTTGATCGAGCAACTCGTGCATGGCCCAAAGCAGAGTATTCCTGAATTTTCAATTGACTTTTCATCAATTTCCCATAACGTTTTAGTAAAATTTTTTAATTATTATGCAAAGAATTTGCGAAAGCTCAGAAAATTACCCGCTAGATGTTTAACTGACTAATCGAGCAGTAAAATCAGGCACCCGAGTTAAACCACATCATTGATGAACAATATAAATACTTAAATAACTCTCATTTAAATATTTTTCCATTAGGCAGAAAACAGTTCGCTGATTTTTCGAAATTGATGCTGCGAATCATGCCATACACCAATTATACTGAATACATACTTTAATTGCCGTGCCAATAGCAATATTTATAGTAATAAAAGAATACAGACAGATGTTAAAAATTGCACAGATTTTATCCTTTTTTACAATTTATTTACAAATAAACAGAAATATGTACGGATATATGCATGTATATAATTTTATATACACATATATATACTCGAACTGCATATTAACAGAAAATATGCAAACGAAGTTGAAAATGCTTGCATGTCGGATTTATCGGGTAAATGCTCAATAATTCTCATTTCAATGCACAGTTGATGTGGTCTCTTTTTTTATGGATCAACGAAAGGATAAATGAAAAAAGAGAAAGTCAAGGATTTTTCAATTAAAAGCAAGCGAGTCGATTTTAACAACTATTGTAAAAAGTTTCTAAAATAATGTTTTAATTAGATTAATTGGAACATGTAAATATGTTAAACATTTTGAAATTTCATAAATATTACGAGTGTATACAATAAATACAAATAGATGTATATAATAGATACATACACATAAATGTACATATATATGTATATATGTCTATCATACACTTAGTCTAGTTTATACAACAGTTAAAACTTACAGCTCTTCGATGATAATATTCATTACAAGTATTTTATATATAAGTACTGGAAATTATAAAGCATAATATTTGAGCTCAATACGGCAGCAGATTAACGTATATATAGTACATATTCAAATTCAACGTCAATGTTTTATTTAATATAACGAATATTTTGTTTCATTCATCTATGTAATTAAAACCACTTGCAACAAGTAGCGATAAATCAAATTCTGCAACTCTTAGTGGTTATGGTATAGTAATCTAATATTTGAATATTGTATTCGTTTAACTGCTGCTAACAACCACAAAATTCGTTAATCGTTAATCGTTTATTCATAAATATTTACAATTAAAATTCCTTTCCTTTTGATTGGCTCTTGTGAAACGCTATCGAAACCACTCTGAAGAATTAGATTTAAGATTTCGACCATCACAGCTGCTGTATGGCCGTCGCATTGTGACTGTGACAGTGAATGCGCCCGTGCTTGTCACGGTGAACGTGGTCATGACCATGACCGTGACTGTGACCATGACCATGAATGTGAGTGTGATTGTTGCTAGCTTCGTGGTCGTGCCCATACTCGTGCTGGTGCTCGTGTCCTGGCCCGTGTCCGTGCTCATGCTCATGCTCAACGGGATTGTTGTCCTCATCGCAGGAGATGTACTTGATTTTTACGCGCTGCCGCTCACCCGCACTATTGTGAATGGACAGACAAATGGGCGAGCTATTGTCATCGGTCGGACGCTCAACGATACACTCCACGGCCGTGTGGTTGATGCCCTGGCCGACAGCTGCCTGTCTATCGCGAGATGATGTTGTGGGTGCCTGCTGGATTTGTGTTTCCATTGTGCTGCGCTTCCATTGACTCTTCGTCTCCGCTGCACATTGCACGTTACATCCGATATCGATAGAATAGATACATTGATGTATTCTCACGCACACGGTTAACCAAACTGCATACGTACCTCTTGTATTCCGATTAGAGCTGTTTTTGTTCGCCAGCCTACTCTTGGGAGAGTCGAATCGATAGCGTGTAAAGCCCAAGCAGCCGCAACAGATGATACGTTGGAAATACATGCGAAATCTGTTGAAAACGATGTAAAAAAACATATATATTCTATAGTATATAGTATATGCATACAAGATATTAAAGAGCAATAAATAGTATGAGTACTCATATATTTTTAATGTTATTTATAGTCTTCCGTGTTCACCTGTTTAAAGTTTGTAGTACCAACATTTAAGTGGATAAAATACAGTATACATATTACACATAGTATACATAATTATTATTTAATTTATATATTTAAATTAAAATTGATATTACTCTCGTTTTTTTTTTTTTTATTTATTGTTTCGAAGTTTCAGTTTCATTTGAATGAATTATGAATTTATGTTAAGTTATAATATATTATGTTACGTAATTGAGGCAGAGATAATGTATATTGCACATTAGAGGAGGTTGGACATATATTACTATTACTACTATATAGATACAAAATTTTACAAATGGAGCGAATTACTGTATGCTAGTTTATCTTTAGTTCAGCTGTGACCATACCTTTTATTCATCCAGTAGTAGATAATGGGATTAACCATGGCATTGGACATGGCCAGCCAATAAAAGCCAAGATACATATGCTGAACGTATTTCGTAGATGCCACCTGATTGTTGTGATAGGCATAAATGAAGAAGAGGTGATAGGGCAGCCAACAAATAGCGAAGATGGACACGATCGCAATAAACATGCGAACTACTTTTCGTTTCGACTTCATCGATTCCATCTGGCGATCCGTATTTTCTCCAATCGAACGACTACCCCACAACACGCGACCCATGAGAGAGTAGCATATAAGCATAACAATCATGGGTATACCGTAGGTTAGCACCAGTATTGTCAAATTATAGCTGTTGAAGTTTTCAGATTTTCAAATTTTTCATTTCATTAAGGGCAAATTGAATGTGTATACACTTACACATAGTCCGTCATAGATGTAGGGTATCTGCCATCTGGCCACATCATAAAGCATACTGTACGGGATTTGCCATTATAGTAACTGTAAAAATGATTGAAATTCATCAAAAATTATTATGTAAACCAGTATTAATTGCTTTTTAAATGTTATGGTTCCCAACACATTTCTTTATTTACGCAATTGTGAAAGGTATTCGAACTGGAATTCCCAACCTCTTACTTTTAACACTTTCATCATTATTTCATTACCGAAAAGTAAAGAGAGCCCTAAAACTGCCGTTAAACATTTTCACACCCAAAAGTTGAACAAGAAAGTTGCTTTCCTCTTTCATTTTTCCAGCATGGACATTTTATTTATGCCTGTTTGATAGCAAATTGAAAACCTAATTTGCAAAATTATGACAAATTTTATGCGTCGTGGCACAAGCACTTAAAAGAGATGTCTCCCTCATTGTCAACAATTTGTTGTAGTTGTTGATGTTGTTGTTGTAGTCGTCGTTGTGCGACCCATTAACAATGCAACTGGCAGACAGGTAATAAACGGTCCAAGCTCAACCCGAACGCCCACCCGACCCACGCACAACGGATCCCAGCTCGACCAATGAAATTGCTGTGGTTGCCTGTCACCTTCAGCTCTATTGATTGTAAGGGGTTTAGATCTCGGTTTTGCTGAGGTTTTTTTTTCACCTAAACGTATTTAAATCGATTTCACTCTCCATGCGGTTACATTGAACAGAAATTGGTCAAATTACTGAGAATATGGCACAGAATGTATAGCATAGCAGAGAGGCGACAATTTGTAAAGCAACACGAATCAAATTCTGGCACAAGGTTCATATTTGCTAGAAGTGAGAAAGGTTAAATGTACATACTAAATGATTTAAACAATTTAATGAAATTAAGAATCATAAGAAAGGTTATTACATTCAATTACGTTTATTATTTCTTAATGGAATCTTATGTTAGAAGAACTAGTGAATTAGATTTCAGATCTATGGAACATATTTCAAATTAAGGCAGCTTTATGACTGTGATTATTGAAAAAAATGTTTGCACTAAGATATATTATAAAAGCTTATTAAGAAATAAACACTGTTTAAATGCCTGAAATTAAATATGGTACGCTCCCTGTTCTTCTAAAAATAAAATGTATTCTGACCTTAAGTTGATGCTCTGATTTTTTTTGTAATTTTTTCAAAATGTAGTTTTCTTATAATAAAGCTAATGTCAAGGTATATCCATAGGTCTCTTTGCATATTCATTATTATTATTTTATATCATATTCAATGTATTCCAAATGAAATTTGTTAAATATGAAGAGGCATTTATTAGGTTTGCACTGTATTATGGGAGAATATGTGAATATACGATTGTGTGTGTATTTATGTATGTATATATATGGGATGTAGTGAAGTCAGATGTCCTTGGCAACGTTTTATGTCGAGGGCCGTTTTTATGCCAGGTCTAAATAAAAGATGCTTCAATTCTATTAGGTAAATGTGACGCTTGGTTCATTGAAGCACGCAAATTTGCGTAAAATTCAAATGAAAAGCAATACGACTGACTCGCGCTCCCAGCTTGTTTAGATTTAGGCGCCTTAGATCGACGCCTCCAACAAGTAACAACAAAGAAGAAGTGGCAACATTTAGCTGCCTCAAGCATACAAAACAACAACATCGATGTAGGTCGTGAAGCTATGGAGTAGGCAATGGCAATGGCTATGGCCGTGGTGGAGGCAGGCGCCACCAAATCGATAGGGATGCGAGTACAGCTTGCACAGCAGGAGGCTGCACTGCAGGAGACAAGATAAAAGTAGATGGGGATGATAAGTATCTACGTGTAAATATCTTGAGCTACGGCTTACAATGTTCTTTATGTTTATTACTGCTTGGCAGGTGGAGAAAGTTGAAAAAAGAAAAATATAGATAATACCTTTTAGTATGCCTATATAGTACGCATATACATGAACATACTCACATACCCAGCATAAGTATATTAAAGATGAAAATAAGCCCACTAAATAAGAATGGAATGTATATATTCTATATAAGAGAATCATAAATGCATCTTTTCTGGTTAATTAAGTTTCAATTAACGAAACTATTAATTATTTCAACTCGAAATAATTATGCGATAATGTATCTGTTGGTATAAATGTTGCTTTTTATTTTGAACATATTGCATATATATATTTATATAATGTAGAGACTGTAAGGCTCTTATGTCTACTTACTTCTTTGTCATGATGCTGGAGTAGAGCAAGCATGGCGCAGAGAGCACACAGCTGAGTGCCCAGATCAGAACGAGAATGAATCTCACTTTACGGCGTGACGTGCGACGTTTGAGAGGATGTACAATAGCAATGTATCTGCAAGATAGATGGACAGACATGTAAGAACAGTTTGCATCGAAGCTAATGCACAAGGGCAACAACAAGAAATTCTACTCACCTGTCGAACGAGATGGCAACGAGAGTGAAAACCGATGTTGAAACCGTTACGTTGGCTACGAAATTATTGATGGTGCAATAAATCGAGCCAAATGGCCAATCCGAATTCACCATGAATATAAAGTTGAAGACACAGTTCAATGAGGACATCAGCAGGTCAGCGATGCTTAGGTTCAGCAGGAAATAATTTGTAACCGTGCGCATGCTGCGATGTCCTGTGAGAACAAATGAAAAAACAGCAATGCCAAAACGAACAGCCAGAACCGAGAAATGGGAAGTGTACAGAAAATGTTGTAAAAAAAAATGTTAAACGTGACTGTGGAAAAGAAACTAAAAACAAAATGACAAAAGAAAGAACACTCCGGATATTAGTTGCCAGTAGACAGTTGCTCGTGCCTCTTTCCCATTGCCATAATGCCATCGCCCAAAAGTCCTTGACAAAAGCCAGGCAACCAATCGATGCGCCATACCAGGCGTATGCGCGATTTGCAATAGCACGCGCTTAAGCGCTTCAATTTACAGCTTGCTATTTTTTCGCAACAACTTTAAGCTGAAAGAGAAGAGAGTGGCCAAAAGCGATGGCAAAAGAGCTTACCTGTTACAATCCACAGAACAATACCATTGCCCGCAATAGCCACAAACATCATCAGGCCAAAAACGATGGCCCAAATGGTTTTTTGTTCCCACGGCAACTCATAGGGCCGCGTTGGCGATGGAAACAAGCATTCAGTTAGAAAGTCCCTACAAGCAGACATATTAGGTAAAGAGAATATTGAAATATTGTAGAATAGGTATATATAAATACAGATATGTATATTGTATATAAAAGTGTTCAATATGCACAGCGAAACAAATACAAATAAATCCTTTTGAATATCCTCACGAGTATGTCTGTATGTTTATCAGAACACAAATCAATTTACGGTACAGTGACTGCAGTAAAACTGCATACATATTCACATTCACTTACTCACACACATACATCCACTTCTATAAATATTACATGTCTGAGCAGTTGTTATTCAAAAGGATTTGCCGTATCAACAGTTTAGTGTGGATTTTTTGTGGCTGGCTTTTTAGTTCATATAATTCAATTCGATTTGTGCACTTTAAAATGCTTTGCAACTGAATTCACCAAACCGAATCAGCTTAGATAACTAGTAATCAAAATTTTCAAATTGAATTTATAGCGAAATACCAAAGAGATCTAATCAAATCGGATAAGTAAGCAGAGCTAAAAGTGTTCTTAGAAATAATTGTATAATTAAATACTTAAAAATAGTTGACTATTTGGAATTGGCAATATGTTAATTCATTTTCATTTTCTTAATTCAATGAAATTCATATTAGTAATATCATTTTAGTAATATCTAAAATCTAAAGGTTTTGATATTTAACATTAAGTGCTTGAAAGACCTCAATCTACAAACGTATGGTACTTTTGTGTATTCGCCTTTAAAGTCGTCTGAAAAATATTTTATTTGGTATTCCATATAGGTAAACGTCCTAAAATTGTGGCTTACACAAGCTCAGCTGTAGCTTATTTCAGCATACAAGGAGATACATATTAAACTAAACCCAGCTGCGAGCCAAAGCAACAATAGAAAATCAATGAATTTCAAACATGGTAGAGCAAATTGAAAGCGGAAACTTCCGACAAAAGAGAAAATCGTAATAATGTAGCAAATCGAATCTTGAGTTTTAAGTGATTTCATTTCAAACAACATCCGTTCGTCTCTAACTGTACTGTATTCTTTAGATATAGATGTGTGTACAGATGGTGGATGAACTGCTGCTTTAGCTTACGATAAGGCAAATTGTGCACTTTGCTAATTAGTGGGAAAGTATAGAGTACATCCCAGTTGACTAACTTAAACTTGGCATCCTGATTTGGGGTTGTCTTTATACCACACTTATTAATTAATCCAATGCCTCAAGTCATGCAGCAGTGATTGTTGCTCTTTCCGTTCATCTCACAGGCAATTTCTCAGGCACGTATTAGACTCGGCTGTGTACATCAGAGCGTATGCGCAATCAAATATGTATGCTCCGTTTGGTATTTCTTCACTTCAAATTGCAATGTACACATTTTGATAGCTCTATATGGTAATTAACTACCTAAATTATAGCTCTGTTGGATTATCTATCATGAAACTAAAAACCTCTCGATAAAATAATAATTCAGAGTATAAAAGTGGTATTTGATCAACTGAGGTTTGATTGGTTTTGCAAAATAATTGAGCTAACAATCTTTTCAAGGGCTCTTGTACTATTAACAAGCTATTAACAAGTTTAAATCAGTATCTAACTATTCTGTGAATAGTTTAGTTCATATTCATAGGACTTTTCTTTACATATTAACATATTCAGTCAATAAAAACTATTACATATTAGCAATCCAATTAAAAAAGTTGAGTAAAAGTAAAAAACTTAATCTAATTTATTACGATTATTTAATTAATATATGAGTATGCAGCAAATTTTGATTGTATATTAATTTTTTATGCTAAATTTAACAATATTGTTACAACTTTAATGGTCTTTGCCAACACAGCTTCCAATGGGCAGTAATTGAAATCAAAATGTGTCTGCGCACTGAGATTGTTTACAGTGAAAACAAATTAAAATAATATTTTACTTTGGTATACTCGTTAATCAGGCGCATTTGGCAAATCCTAAATAATTGTTATAATAATTCTGGGAACTTCGAAAAGATTAATCTTAGCTTTGCCTGAGGATAATTACAACTGTGTATTGAACAAACCATAATGCTTTGACCAGCAGAGCGTAATAGAGCTAGATTAAATGTTGTATCAAAATTATAATATACGTTCGAACAAATTTCAATTTAATAATCAAAATATACAGTACAAATGGAAACGTCCTTTGCAGTGCATGAAACGTGAATAATTGCGCAACGACTGAGTTTCTAGTGTTAAAAGTATAATTAGTTGCATTACGTTTGAACTATATACATTTCACATTTAATTATATGCTCAGTTATCTACACATACTCGTAATTTACTCAATTAGTTCGAAGTGCAAACACAATATCGATTTGATTATCGACTCGTGCCTTAACTTCGACTGAAACAATAGTAGACAATTAACGTAACGCAGATACGTTTACAACTTTCGCAAAGAATAACTTGTTCAATGTTTATCTCTCTCTCCCCATATCTCTCTCTCTCTCTCTCTCCTTATCTCTATCTGTGTGTATGTAAGGATAGTAAATATTTTCGGTCCATTCAGAACACAAACAACACAATTTGGCTGTTGTCTGTTGTCTGTTGTTCTTCGTTTATGTGTTTGTGTTTTTGTTATGCTTGTAGTTGAGTTCTTCGGAAGAAGGGTAAAAAACCCCCAATAAAATTGGCTAATTGCGCTATCCTTGAACTACACATTTAAAAGGGCACTCCAACTGAATTGCACTAACATTCTGTCGGCCATTGTGGCACTGTAGCAAGTGCCAAGTGGCAAGCCGATTATCATGTTTTAATTTCGAATGAATACTCACGCCAAGCGAACAACTCTGCGCCCATGTGAGTACTCTATGCATTCAAAATTGAATATTACTGCAATTCATTTACATAATTGCATTTTGCGGCTGCTGCAAGGCGACACAATCCATGCATACCCTGCAAAGGAACTAGATATCTATCAGACTAACTTTCAATCCCCAAATAATTTGAAAAACTACTTTTGAGAAATTTTACAAGATATTCACTCAAGAAAATTTATACAAGAATTCTGCAATGATTATATCAAAATCTTCCTAGCGTCGAAAATTTCTTTTGGGTTCTTGCACTCAAATGCAATATGTGTCAAGCAGAGGGCATCTCATTGCCGACCTTCATAAATAGTTGCTCGTAATCGTAAACTGTCAGCGACAAACTCTTTCACGGATAAAGGAATGGAAGCACTTTGTTATTGTCTGCTCATGCGAGGGTCTTACAGTTTTTGAAACCGACTTCTAGGCTGCGAAAAGCATACACACTCGGATTCGCGTGGAGCATCATATAAAGGAACTGTGAACAAGAGAACTGTGTTTTCAATTATGTTAATTGCATTTTTCTGCAGAATGCAGAGAATAAAGTTTTAAAGCCAATAAATTAAAGGAAAACCTGCCACTGACACCAAAGGACAACCATGGGGAGTGAAATCCTCAATTTGGCAAAAGCTTAAATGAATATTTCAGTCTAATTATAGTAAATTTATGTTGATTAAGTTAATTTCGTTGTATTCTAATAGTCCAATTACCTTATGCAGTGCCCCTAAATCTGTGCTTAGGAAAGTTCAAGAAAGCAGCATAAATAATTGTTGTAATAATGATAATAATCTTGTTAAAGTGGCAGGCCCGGATGTTCAGGACGGAGCCAAAAGGTCCACTAATTATTTCCGTTGTGGCCCAAACACGTTTGGTATTTCCCTTTTGTGACTTTAGCACTGGCCCACAATCAAGCGGTCTTCTAATGGCACCAACGGTTCTATTATTATTTGAATTGTTTCTTTCATGGAATTTTCCACAAAATTCGCTAGGGTATAGAAATTACGGAGAAATTCAACTGAAATCAGCTCAAAAGCAAATATATTAGGATTTAAAAAAAGAAACAATAGGTAGTATTAAAATTCAAAGTTCACATGAAATATAAATTTCTCTTTCTATCACTAAACGTTTAAAACAACTCCTCTTTACGACAATGTACAGGGTATATGCGTAACACAGTAATTTGACCACAATTTAGCGAAATAAAACTTGGTCATGATATACGCCCAGTCGTGCTTATATAAAATCGATTCCATTTAACATACATACTGACATAAAACCCGACAATTATCGCTATTATCGCGCGATTCACTAGACAACAATTTTTCATTACTAAATACACCTTTCAAAGGAATTACAATTTTCAGACAATCAAGCAAATTAACATCAATCATAGCTCTGCACAAATTGATAGTTTTCACTCTATATGAGTATATGGTGTGCTATATAGGAACGCAATACAATAAAATATTCACTTGTCATTAATAATTGAACTGACTTGTTCTAATAAAGTACGTCCATAATTGAACTACAGTCAGGGTTTTAAATGAGTTTTCGAATATTACATTGTGAACTAAATATAAAGTATATTAAAAATATGGCAAGGCAATTTCTCACCTGCATTTTAAATCAAGGTGCAAGTGCGTGGCTCTCAGCTCGGTTACTTCGGCTTCCCTATACCATACTTATTATATGAGTCTCTCAATTTATGAACTGTTGAACAGACCAAATTGAGAGGTTTCTGTGGTTGCTGTTGCCCTTTGTCGCAGTGGTTGTTGCACCTGCTGTTGCAGTTACTTTCAAAGTTAAAAGACAGAGAAAGAGAAGGAAAAAGTGCGAAAAGAGGGGTAGAAGGGAGTAGGAACACTGAGGTAAGCAGCAAATTGCAAATGGCAAAATGAAAAGTTGCGGCTCTTGCTAAGTAAAGTCAGACAACTTATGATGCTTTCTCCCAAAAAGTTAACCGAAAACTTTTACAGCCGTAGCCCAAGTTATGAAGTATAACTTAGACACAGTCACGTCTTTAAGAAGTTCATTAGTTGGTAGCAAAATGGAAATTTAAGCAACGCCCACTGAAGGCAACGTCTCAAGTCTAAAATCAATTCAACTCGTTAGCCGGACCGAGATCGGAACCAAGAATTTTGCGGTCGAAAGATTGAATTGAACTAAATCATATGAAGTTATAATTATCTTTCCATTACTTCGACTTTCGTTTGAGAATTCTCAAA
>JBANCZ010000288.1:0-43264 GCA_037040025.1 Sphaerogastrella javana | reverse complement strand
GTGTATTTATTATATTATTATTATATGATATATTGTACTACAATTTGCTCTATTAATTATATCCCTTAGTTTTAAATTTTAAATTTACTTTTGAGCTGTTGATTTCCCTATATTATGCGTAATTTTTTAACAAACGACAAAACGAACGATAAATCAGCAATACCCTTACTCAAGCAAGGGTATACGGTGCGCTACAGGCGGCGACAGCTTTCGGGTTGTGTATTGGTTATGCAATCGTCACTGTGTGTCCGTTCGTCTGTCTGTTTGCCTGGGCTAACTGACAACAACAACAACAACAACAAGAGTTTTGCAATAGTTAACAATGTAACGGTAATCGGCAAGACGAAACGAACGAACGAACGAATGAACGAACGAAAGCTAAGCAAAGCCATACCCGACCCGAAGCTCAACTCAAGTACAAGAAAAAAAAAGAAACCGAAGCACCGAAGCTCAATGCTCGAGGCGAAGCCGAACCGAACGAATGCAATAATGAATGAAGCTTACGGTTTGCTTGAGCTTTGCCTTTTACTTTCAATCACATATGGTGGCAGCGGCAGAAAAACAACAACAACAACAACAAAAGCAGCAGCAGCAGCAGCAACAAAGTAAGCCCAAATCACGTTTTGCATTTTGTATTTGTACCAGTGTTGCCAATTTAGCCTTTTTCCCGATAAATCTGTGCCGGCTTTTAACGTATTTAGCCGACAAAATAAAATCCATAAGATCTTTCCTTTTAATTTTGTGTATTTGCTATTAAAATTTGAATTTTAGTTGTTGTTGTAACAGATTTAAATTTTAATTTAAAAAATAGACAGAATTCTGAAAGACGAATATTTGTCGGTTTTTGGCTACATCAGCTAGACTTTAAAGATTGTATGCCGCAAAAATACATATTAAATTGCATAGAATAAACTGTTTTAGCCAAAAATTATGTCAGTAAATTGAAGGAATTAAAAAAAAAGTGCTTAATCAATTTTTCGAAATTCCAAAAATTGTAGAACAAAAATAAAATAAAATAAATAACAGAAATTTGTTATCATTTTTAAATTATTGAATTTAAATTTATATTTGTTAACTCTTATCAAATTTTTTTGTATTTCGGAAAATAATTTTCAAACTGTTTTATTTTTCGTCTTTTAGCTTCTTTTTTCCAAAAAAAAAATTGGCATCACTGATTTGTACGAAAATTGCTCGATCAATCGTTGCGCTTGCGCTTGCGCTGTGACAACATAGTCCAGGCACACACACACACACACACACAAAGCCAATGTACGTTTGCTTGTGTGTGTGTGTGTGTGCGTGAGTTTGTTTGTTTGCTTGTAGGCTGGTATGCAGTTATCGCTGTCCCCTTTTTGCCCAGACACAAATTCAAATACGAAACGTAACCGAAATGCGCGCAAACGCAAATCCAAAAATGAAAAATGAAAAAAAAAATAAAGCTTTGCAAAACGTATGTGTTTCTTTTGTTGTTGTTTACTTTATTTTATATATTTTATATATTTATACACACATATATATATACACGTTACTGTCGCCACCGACGCTGCTGTTGTTGCTGCTGCTGCTGTTGCTGCTGCGGCTGTTGTTTCTGCTTCTTCTTCTTCTTGAGCGCGGTATAAATCTTTTCAGTTGAGTTTGGAACGCGTAACCGTTAAAAC
The DNA here is from genome assembly GCA_037040025.1 of Sphaerogastrella javana. NCBI lineage: Eukaryota > Metazoa > Arthropoda > Insecta > Diptera > Drosophilidae > Sphaerogastrella > Sphaerogastrella javana. Next base: position 41,606 of record JBANCZ010000288.1, on the reverse strand, counting down.
GTGATACGTCTGCAGCGGAAATTTAAATACAAATTCATTACCTTAATTTTTTTTACTGTTGTCTTCAGCGGAATTTCGTGTTAAACCCTAGCCATTGTTTTGGTTAGTACGCGTTGCCAATAATACGAATAATCGTTGTTTTTTTTTTCTGTTCTCTTCGAAATTTCCGTTATAAACATGCAGCGCGTGCAATTGAGCAGCGTCCTGATCCTGGCCTTAGTTGCCTATGGTAAGTGCTCTAATTAGGTATGGTCACACTTTTTTTTTTGCTATGTCTGCTCACTGCTAATTGCGAGTGCTGCCCTACTTATGCGAGCTTTTACTTTCAAAAATTGACCAATTGCAATTGCAAGAAAGAAAGAGAGGAAAAAACACACAGAACACTTAGAAATATATTCAATAGCTTGAAGTCTTTTGTTCTTGACAATCTAATTTGAAATCCAGTTTAAATTAACCTAAACTAAAACGAAGGCTAAGCCATAAGATTTATTTCTATAAGAGATCGCTTTATGCTCCAATTAGTTTGGCAACCCTGAAGCTCTATGCAGTAGGGTCGGTAGGTGAAGGGTAGTCGTAGTACGTACATACCTCATTTGTTATGCAGATCCAGTGCCAATCACCGATCGTGCCAGTACTTTTGCTTTTGTTTTAGTATAGACAATGAGTCAGTGTGCCCGATGGGCTTAAACGGTTCATTGTCTGGGTTATAAATCCCCATAAGTACGTACATTGAGCGAAAACTGTGCTAAATTATAGAATATGAAGTTTCCCCAATTTATCGTTAGTTAACTTAGTGTTTTTGTACTTCAATTTCTAATTGCAATTTCGAAGTCTATTCAATTCAAGTCTAACGGTCATAAAATGGAGAAATATTCTTAAATACTTAATATTTAATTTAAATTTTAAACTTTACTATTCGTAAAAAAATAATGGTATATTCGCGATATAATTTTTATGTGGCTTAGTGCTTTGAACAATACGTAGAACCAGGCAAATGGGTTTATAATTAAAAAAAAACAAATGCCAAACATTTATATGATACCAAAGTCAAAAAGTGGAACTTGGCTCGTCAAACCAGTTGATAATTAAACCCAATCCACATTATCCATACTAGATCTATAGATCGAAAATACAAACGGGTTTTCGAGTTGCTTTCCTACCCAGAACAAATACAATACAAACTCAAACTTTGAAATGCCATTCATTTAGGCAGTGTATACGAACGATAGATTTTAAAGAGATTATCACAGATATAATCGATTTATCGATAAGTTTGGGATATGAGTAATTACCGGAAATCTTTTCAATAGATTTAAATTACATACATACAGAAATATCCGAATGCCATGGCGTTGCGTGAAAATTGTTAGGAAAAACAATGAGAAAACATTTTCGAAAATGTCAAAAGCGTTCGATCAACCTGTTAACCATAGTCGCGTCTGGGGCTTTTGGGCCCCGGTTACATCACCATTACCGTTACGACTGGCGCTAGACGCGAAGATGCTCGAAAGTAATACTACGATGCTGTGACGCTGTGGAGTTGCGGCGCCGCGGTGCTGCGGTGGTACCGGCGCCGGCAGCGACGTCACTTGCACTTGCATTCACATTACAATCACACATACACTGAAAGAAAAACTAAAACCAGTTGCAAATTGTTGCTGCGATTTGTGGGAAGGAAGTGCGCTCGTTCAAGTTTAATAATGGGCAATGGAATGGGTGGGAAAAACAATGTTGATGACACTTCCCGCTGAAATGGAATGCATTCGCATCCGATAGTGCACCGATAATGTGATTGTAGTAATCAACGAGAATTCTATGGCTCAAACGCCATATCGATAACAGCTTCGATAAGTATGAGAAAATAACAAAAGCCAAAATCGATTATTGATCGATACTTTTAGAAAGGGTAGACTTTAGTAAACGACGGTGACATGTTCCGATAACGATAACAACATTGCGAAACTTCTTGCATTTTGCAGGAAATTGCCTGGCCGTGGGCTCACCCGAGTGCCCAGAGAAATACGGTGAGCAAGCATACGCCCACACCGAGAACTGTGATCAGTTCTTCCTCTGCACCAACGGCACCCTCACGCTGGAGACATGCGAAAATGGGCTGCTCTTCGATGGCAAGGGCGCCGTGCATAATCATTGCAATTACAACTGGGCCGTCGACTGCAAGGGACGCCAATGGGATCGTATGTAAAGATAATAATCGTACATATGCATCAAATTTCCAGTGTTATGTTTTTACGATTACAGCCACCCCCATTTCAACGCCCGGCTGTGAATATCAGTTTGGTTTGTACGCCGTATCCAAGGAGTGTTCCACCACGTACATCAAGTGCGCCCATGGCGAGCCCCATGAGCAGGACTGCGATGCTGGTTTGGCCTACGATGAACGCATTCATGGTTGCAATTGGCCCGATCAGTTGCTCGATCACTGCAATCCCGAGGGTAAGCCCTGCCACCATATCGATAAATGTTCGATGAATCTAATAATTGTTTTCTCCCAATCTCACTCTCTCTCTCTCTCTCTCTCTCTCTCTGTCGGTCTCTCTGTATATTTCGTTTACAGCTGTTGTGGGCTTCAAGTGCCCTACTAAAGTTGATCCCAATTCGGTTGCCGCACGCTTCTGGCCCTTCCCCCGTTTCCCAGTGCAGGGCGATTGCCATCGTCTGATCACCTGCGTCGAGGGCTATCCACGCCTGATCAGCTGCGGCGAGGATAAGGTATTCGATGAGCACACACTCACTTGCGAGGACCCCGAATACGCAAGCGGTGGCTGTGCCAATTATGGCAAATAAGTGTGTACACGCACACATGCCCACACGCACGGGCACTCACACACATGCACACGCACACAGACAGGCAGACAGACTCACACACACACACACACACACACACGAGACACTCACACTTACGCCAATACAACTGCACATTTGTACGTATGTATGTATGTGAAAGCTGTTTGGGCCGCACTTAAAGCTCACACTTTGGTCTATGAGCTTTGAGCTTCGAACTCAGTGCAGCTTTTGCGTTCTCTTTTTCTTTTTCCCTCTCTCTCTCTCTCTCTTTCTCTTCTATCGCACGCTCTTGTTGTCTTCTTTGCTCGCACTGTGACCATTTCCTAGCATCAGTTACAACAATTATCTGTCTAATTTCCTCTCGCTCCCACTTTCTGAACATTGTTAAATATAAAGAAAATAATTTGTATATTTTTTTTTTTAAATTAATTAATTAATTGATTGTTGTTTAATTCACACAATGAGCACTAAATGCAATAAACATGAAATTTATTTATTGTTCAAATTTTTTGAGATGCTACAAAATGTGTTTAAGGTTTTTAATAAAAATGATCAATTCAATGATGAATTCGACCTGTTTTTATTCGACGTAAGAACTATATAGAATCAGTATATCTGTCTAATACTATATACTATATAAGATATTGGAACCTTTTCTTCGTATCACTAAAAAAAACCCATACACTTATCGTTGTATGTAATCGAATGTCGATTCAATTAATTGAATAACAGAATGCAACATTTAAAATTTAGTAAAACATACTGATTTATTATAATAATATAATATGTATGTATGTAAAGGAAGGATCAAGAATACCATAGAAGTATACAGTTGTAACTGTACGAGTCACAATTAAGACAGGAAACAAAAATACAGAAAAAAAAATTCATATATAAAGCAAAGAGAATAATAACTATCACATCTAAATTACATAAAACTATAGACCCTTTGTCAAGTATACATCTCGGGAAAATTCACTCAGTCGATCAATTGACGTGCATGGTCCTGGGGTGTCGAGAATATAATTGCATAGATTAGACCATCACGTACGGATTCCGTGGGATTACCAACGTTGAACATGAATTTGACGCGTTGCTTTATGGCATCGGGAACGCACGAATACATGGGATACCAGCCCATCTTATTGAAAACAACATATATCTTATAGATCTGATTCCGATAGATGTAAACGGGACGATCGAATGTAATGTCCAGATGCGAATCAAATGGTACTCGAGCTGTGCAATGCGTATAGGTGATCCTCGAGCCGTGCATATCCTGAATGTGCGCATACAATACTTCCGTATAGCGTTCAGCGAATCCAGCCGAATTCATCAGTTCTCCGCAGAGCACTTGGGTGGGCACCTGTACGCCCAATATCCAAATGTTCGTATCCACCTGCAATGTCAATCAGTGGGCTACAGTGGGCAATCATGTAAGGATTAAATGGTCTTACCTGGAAGGTGACGCCGGCATCTGTGACGCTGGTATTTCTATAATCGAACTGTCGATTCATGGAGCGCATGCAATAGGAACGTACCATGTCATGGTACGAGTTACTCGATGTGGCTGCCACGATCTCGTTATCATTGCCGGGTGCTAGAGCGGCATTGGCATTAGCATTGGCACTGGATGCCACTGCTGGTGCAGCAGCCTCATAGACATCGGCAAATCCGCCACCTGGCGCATTGTGTGCAATGGGCAGTGGGTCCTCACTAAAGAAGCTAGCGTTCATGGGCAAATGCTGTTCTATGGCAGCAGTTAGAGCCAAAGGGATGCGTGGACGTGTGAATAAAGGTTGTTTCGTGTGCGTAATTCCGCTAGGTCGTGCCGTTGTGCCCGGGAAGCAGGATACACTGGATGTGTTGTTGTTTGCGTTGTTGTTGCTGCTGGTGCGATACGCTGAGCTCAGCTCGCGTTGCCGATGTGCGGATTCATAGAAATTGCGCGTGCTGCGAGACACACAGAATCCCTCGGGCATGTTGCAGTCGTTCAACGTTGGACTGGATATCTTGATGAGTATGGCCAGTGCCTCGTGCTGTTGTAACAGCTTGGAACGTGCTGGACCCTCGGCGAACTGCTGTGGCGTCATTGTTAGGAAGCGTATCTTCTTTACGGCCTGCCGTAGCATTGCTCCATCCATGATTGTGCGCTGTGCGTCCATCATATTAATCATATTGGCAGCTGCTTCGGCTGCATTCATTTCATCATTGGCATTGCCGGAGGCATCGCTATCAATGATAACCACATCGTCGTTGACTGCTGCCGCCGCACTGATATTGCCCATACCGGAACCAGAGGCCAAAACGGGTGAGCTTGATGGTGAATTGATGTTGGGTAATGTTTGTTCGTTGTCCACATCTTCGTCTTGATGCATATTACGCACCATAGCTGCCACATCGGGCTCCATCTTTATCTCCTCGACCACAATCTCTTGGCCGACATTGTCAGCTAAATCACCACCATGTTCTCCATTCGTTGTAGTTTTGTTGGAGCTAATGCTACCACTGCCACTTGGCCCACAATCATTGCCATTCTCGTTGAGAATTCCGCGTTCGCTGGCAAATTTAAGCAAACAATTGAACAGATCCAGCTCAGAGTCGATGTTTAGCCGGTGCTGGTCCAATATGGCCATTAGCGTAGACACCTCAATGTCAAGGAAGCTTGGATCAGATAACACCTCACGTGTATTGGCCGCTATCAAGTCCATGCTGCTCTGCATAAGGCGCGGCTCATCGAACAATTTGGCAAACTCGTAGGCACGACACGCATTCTTTGGGCTAAGATCGGCCCAAAGGAAGTGTGTGCAACGTGTAACCACATGTGGTAGCATGTACTTTTTTGCCACGTAGCATAGCTCACAGGCCTTATCGAATGATCCGATTGTTATCCGATCTGTATACATATACTCAAGCATTGCCTCGAATGCCTCCGGCTGCACATCCGGTATGATAATTGGATCTGTTTTGTCTGGTAGGTTACCATAAAACATGCGTTCAAATACGGGTGACGCCATTGCCAGGAGCAGTTTGTGGCCAAAGATAATGCGCTGATTTGGCGTTGTGCCCACCAGAAAGCGGCAGTCCGCCCATTTCTCCGAGTGTAATAAATACTGGCCACGATCCTTGATCTCCGTTAGACTGTTTTGCCAGTCCTGGTCCATTGCGTACACTATGAACTGCCCTACTATGGACGGAAATTTGTATTTACTTTAATTTATTTACTGTTTATTGTGTACCCTTGTTTATATGTATGTCGCCGATTCAGTGCTCTATAATGCCGTTTCTATCCAGTGTGCATAACGTTCAATATACTACTAAATATATCGATAAATAAGCGCGCAGTAATACAGTGATTCAAAATATACACATTAAATTTTAAATTTTTAATAATGAAACAAATTACTTTATCTTTATTATTAATAATTTTTTCTATGTTTGTTTGATCATATTTATAATTTGTTTATTGTTTATAAATGCAGTTTTCTATATCTTATATATCTATATAATATATCTTATGAATTAATCGATAATTTGCTTATCGCTTGGTATATTTGGTATTTATTGGTAAGGTACTTTATTACTGCTCATGGTCACACTGACCAAACTGACCAACACTCCGTTTTGGCGCTAAATACATATTCAAAATTTTAATTCAATAGCAAGGTAACAACGTATTAAATATAGATTTTAAAGATAATATTCAAATATAACTTATAATTTAATTAAAGTGTATATTTTTTAAATTTTATTTTATTTGTTTAAAGTTGTCATGCATCGGAAATTGTCAATTGGAGAAATATTTCTCTTGGTCTTTAAACTGTTCCTTCTACTGTGATTTGCATTATATGTTACTTTTGAAATAATTTTAATTCTTGTTGTTCTATTCTTAGTATGTATTTTAATTCTCAGCTGTAGAAAATTTAGTATCTAATAAAAAATTAGAATTTGCATATATGCATTTACTATAATTTTGGCTTTACATAAAGCTATATACTATAGATATTTGGAATTTCCCTGCGACCTGACAGAGCCAGCCCTTCACGATGTCAATTGAAACAAGGGTGTGTGTGTGTGTGTGTGTTTGTTTGATGTGTGTGTTGTGTTTGTTGTATTTGTGGTGTGTTGATGGTGTTAATTTATGGTTATGAGTCCCATGCACAATACTGACATCGAAACCTGTCACGCACATGGTCACACACACGCACAACAAATACACTCACTCATACACTCACTCACACACTCAAATGCGTAGGCAGTCGTCGCAGCAAACCTGAGACATGGCTTTGACTCGACTCTGCCTTTACTGTGGTTGCGATGCAGGGAATGGGTTGAGTCTGGCGTTACAATGGGGTAATTTGGTGGGCGGGAGGTGTGTTAGAGGGTCTGTGCAAGCAGCAATTAGTTTAAGTAATGAACACAGATTTGTTAATGCATTACAGCGTTTAAATGAAGTTACTTTCACTCAGACCTTGGATTTTAAGAAAATACACAGCATACAAGAAGAAAACCCTCCTTAAAAAAAATTTCTTAGAAAATAAAGAGAACTAAATAGCGAATAAATGAACCCAACTAATTGTGATATATAGAATTATTATTTAATTAATAACTAAAAATATAATAATTTTAATGGAATAAGTACAATATAGAATCATTAGATTTGGTACTCTGATTGATCTTGTTGGCAGACCCTAAATATATAGATACAGTTGAAATAGGACGTTGTCTTAGAGTAAAGGGCAACTGTTAGTCGAGCATAGCCTGTGTGGTTTGAAAAAGTCTCAATACTACTGGGTAAGCCACACGCTATTCCCAAATCTCGATGAACTGCAAATTGAATTGAAATCAAAGCGATAGCTATCGAAGGAGCACAGAGTCAAAGGTGGGAAGATCCGGAGAGGAGTTATTGCTGCAGCCTGATGGCTTAGTTTCCACTGAGCTCTGTTCCAGTAGGTGAACTAAAATGCTAGAGTGCAGTAATCTAGGTAAGCTACGGATATGGCTGGCCATGCTGCTGCTGCTGCTTTGTCCAGTGACTTCACCACGGATGCTGCAGCAGCTGCAACGGCAAGATGAGCAGGAGACTCGCATGGTGTTCAAGTTGGAGCATGTACTGCAGATGATAATGACGCGCACCTGTGCAGCTCATAACATGAGCATCTTCATCAGCACCAGGCATAGGCAGCAGTTGCCCGCAGATCAGGAGGAACTTGTGGAGCGCGTGCTTACTCAGATGCTGCAACGTAACAGCCAGCGGGATACCCTTGTGCCGTATGTCATGGACGATCATCTGGCCGAGCAGCTCAATCGCCAGGTGCAGCTCCTGCTCTTCTTTGTGCAGAATGAGGAGCAGCTGGTGGAGGCAGCCGAGCGGACGGTGGGAGCCACGGCAACGCATAAGCATCTGTTTCTGCTGGTGCTCCTGGACGCAGAGAACGGCACCAGCATTGCATCCCATCGGCATACCCATGAGCATATGTCACAGATCTTTAGCTATTTGCTGCACACACGCTACAATGTGGATGTGATTCTACTGCTGGCCAATTTGCAGCAAGTCACATTGCAAGCGTACAGCTATTGGCCGTATCGTGCACCATCACATCCCGGCCAGCCGCCCAACTGTGAGTCCTTGCTGCCGGTGGCCATTCCGCTGCAACAGGCTCGCCGCCAGCAACTGTATCCGCGCAAGGTGCAGAATCTGCACGGTTGTCCACTGTACGTGATCTTGTGGCAGGTGCCGCCGTACATTACGCTTACGCGCGGCGAGAATGAGACCGAGTTCAGCGGCTGGGATGCCATGTTGCTCAAGCTACTTGCACGAAAGGCCAACTTTACGGTGCGGGTGGTGGCCAATGAGCCGCCGGATATGATTAGCGGCGCCAGTCATATGAACGGCACATTCTCCGGCCCATTTTTGATGCTGCGCCAGCGTCGTGCGAATATTACGGTTGGATGTGTTGCCTGTTTGCCTGCACGACTCAAGTACCTGGCCACCTCCGGGTCGTACAATCAGGTGCAATTCATCATGGTGCTGCGTGCACCGCGCATCTTCACCGCATATGAGATAATGCTCTTCCCCTATAGCACCTTTGCTTGGGTGTTGCTGTTGGTGGTGGCCCTGCTGCGGTGGCTACTGGGAAAGTTCTGTTGCCGTTGGCCACCGTTGCCAGTGATTGGCCTGGGCTGGACCATGTTCCTGTTTGTGCTACGCATTGGGTATGAGAGCTCGATCTTTCAGTATGTGCGCAATGCACCGGCATATCCATTGCCAGCAAATCTGGAGCAGGCGGTGCAGCAGAACTATGAGTTCATCATGGATCAGGCGACGCTTCGTATGGCGAGTTATATACCACTGGTTTATAAGCACGCACGGGTTGTGCCCGGCGTGGCGGTGGATGTGCTGCAGCAGCTGGTGGAACTGCCGCATGATACCCGCGTCGCTGTTTATAGCAGTGAAGATTATTTGGCACACTTCTTGTCCAGACATCCGGAGCACCGTCAAAGCTTGGTCATACTCGACCAGAAGATTATGAATACCATGATCTGTATGTATTTTCCGCGCGGCTCCTATATGGCCAAGCTGCTGGGTGAATTGCTCTCAGATTTACGCAGCTTTGGCATCTGCCAGCAATTGGCCAAAGTCTTTAACTCCAATTATGCACCGCGTACAACCTCCTCAACGCGTCTCCGTGCCGCCACCATGCATCCGGATACAACCATTACGGATAAACAACGACACATAGCATCCATGCGTTTCATCTATGCCGCCTTCGATGGCCTGCTCATCGTCGAGGCGTTCACCATTGTCATCTTCCTGCTCGAGATATACAGCATACAGATGCACGCTCGTTGGCTCAGCAATTGGCTGCAGCATCTCTAGGCCCAGAACAGGTCCATAACATTAAAACATATATGATACAATAGTTAATATGAATGTTATATTCTATATTCTATATTCTTTGACCAGTAACACGTCTCACATTACGATTGAATTTCACGTCTAAGAAAGCTAACAATTATTCACCACATATATATATATAGAGTATATATTCTGTTGATTATTGTAGTGAAGCAAGCCAGTGCACTATTGCTTAGATCTAGGGTTACCAGGGGGTCCGAGTCAAAAAAGCGGACATTTCAGTATAAAAGTGGACAAGTGAACACAGGGCGAATAAAGCTGACATGTCCGGTAAAAAGGGGACGTCTGGTTACCCTAATTATATATAATAATAATCAAACAAGATAATCGAAAATTGATAATAATCGATACCGTATGCGTAATAATCGATAAGGTATGCAATAATAAATATACAGAAAAGCTAAAAGCCGTGAAGAATGCAGTGTTGAGCACCATCCCTACTGTTCGAGAATATCGTTTAGGCTACATAGCGATTAGCTGCATCCATCCAATGTCTTAGGCGATGACGTTGTGGCGCTGCCGCACGCACTTCCAGCAGGAAAACAATGGAGGCGAGCGCATGCATGATGAGCATGGAGGTAAAGATGCCGGCCAGAAGCCAGACACTGAGCTGGGTCGGCTCGTGAGTGCGTATGATGGCCAGGTGCTCGATTCTATCGAGATACATACGACGGAAACGATGCACCATGCCGGATGACATGGTGTTCATGAGCAGCCGATTGAGGCTCACCTTGAGATAGGAATGCGGACGCATATAGATGGTTAGCGGTGCGGTGAATAATGGATTCGGAAGCACCGATATGCGTGGCTTTTCCGGTCCAGAGTCCATATCGAAACGTTCAACGGTCGGCTTGAGCAGCGGCATTGCAATCTGGGCATCATCATTGTCGCGCAGCTGCAACAGCGGCTCATACACATCGTATTCAATTTTGAACCGTGTCGCTGGCATCATATCATGGAACACCGAATACATGCCGGGCAGTATATGAAACACATAGCTCTTGGCCAGCACCTCGGCCAGTGTGCGCAATGGTGTGCGTACCCGTCCATCCTGCAGCAGTATGTAAAGCTCGCCGGTATAGGCGGCGCGTAGTATCAGCGTTTGCAGCAGCCACAGCATCAACAGATACCTGGCGAAGTTGCGACGTGGCGGCCGTTGATGCGGCCCACCCAATAGTATGGTCCATAGCATTAGGCAGGGCCAACGATTGCCATTGCCCAGGAAAAAGTTGCGCAGTTGCGGCACACGCTCCATCAGCTTTAGCACTGTGATCAACGTAAAGCCCAGCACAACGCAGAGCAGCACGCACAGCCAGGTGATGCTACTCAATGGTTTGGTGAGGCGCTGCAGCGGCGTCAGCTGCTGACCGCCGGGTATGCACAGCACAATGGGGAAACTGGTATACGTAATACTGGGTTGCATGTGATCCGCACGCTCCTTGCTGTACATGAAGGCGCCAAAGGTCAGATTCGCCACACCATCGACAATCTGCGGAGACATGTATCAGTAAGGTCATATGAGGGGACGTGACACTTACTTTTCGCATGGCGCCCGTAATAGTGCCATTGGATAGGACTGTACCACGATTCCCATCCCACTGTTCATGCAGTTCAATTGTAAAGTTCATGCGCTCGGCGAGCAGGCGAAAGAGCATACCCTCGATGCCATGCATGTAACGACCCGTGGGCTCTGTGGGATCATCTTCGATGATGACGAACGGCCGATACTGAAAGGTCACAATGACCAGGGGGCAACCGTGCATGTCATCCAACTTGTCATCAAAGAAGAGCGTCCGATTATCCACATGTATCACTGGTCTGGCGCCCAGCCCACCCTCAAATGTGGCATAGTGTACGGGCGTCGATGACTGGCAGCGTTTCGATCGATATGGATAGTAGTTGTAGACCTGGACAGTGCCAGTTTGTCGCTGCGGCAGAAACACATTCACATTGATTACATAGATGGCAAAGAGACGGCGGAAGATCTCCTTGATGGTATCCAAACGTCCGTGCTCCTGACCTGTATACACAATGCAATAGTAACCATTGCGCTTGAACGTACTATCCGGTTGCAATAGACGGCGTTCCAAACGACGATACGCACGCAAGCTGTCCAATAACCATATAGCCGTTGCCTGGCTATTCAAATTCTCAGCAGATGCTGTTGAAGCGGCGAATGGTGATCCAATCGGAGGTAGCTGCGCCTCCGTGGCATTGCCATCGAGGCGTTCACCCTCCAATAGAAATTTAATGCGACCGGCGCCCGATGCCAGACGCAGTGTAGCATCAATCAGATCGTTGTGCAATCCACGTGTAGCATCAAGCGTTGCGAATTGCACAATGGTTAACGGCTTGGACGAATCAGCCGCATAATGGCTATTAATGGTCCACACCATGGCATACATGAGCGTTAGATTATACCCCGTTTGCAGCAAATCTACCGTCAACATGGTCGTTCTTGCTACTGATCCTGCTATAGATGTCGATGTCAATGTCGATGTCGATGTTTCCTGTAGTCACTCCGCTCGCCAACTGCCACTGGAGCTGCGGCATCCATGGCGTAGACGTCAGCGCGTCCTTTTTGACTAGCGAGGCTTTTAGTCATCGTTGGCTTATCGCAGTTGATTATCTGGCAAATTGGATTTTAATGGATGGCTCATCAGTTAACACATGTTATGCAACACCAACATACCAACCTGCTGCATGTATAAAACGCAAATTATACTTAATCATTACAAACACACACACACACATATACATACATATATACACATATATATACATATATAGATAGAGATATACATAAATTGTTTGATATTTGCATGCTAACAAACAGCGCGTTTAATTTAAATTGCAGCGTTGCCAGTGTGGTCGAAAGTGCACGCGGTCTAATTGCTTATTAGCTAGTGTGACCCTAAACATTTATGTATAAATGCATGCAATTCAGCATTTTTCCGCCAGCATGCAAGAGCAAGAGCAAAACAAAAACAAAGAAAGAAACAAAAAAAAAAAAAAAGCAGTGGCAACGGCTGGCAGCCAGTGTGACCCCAAAATACAAATGTTCAAAATGGCAAATTAAGCATTATATTCTTACGTTCTTCTTATTGTTGTTGTTGTTGTTATTGTTGTTTTTTGTCGTTTGCTGCTGCTGCTTCTGCTTTTTCGTTGTTTGTCTTGGAATGAGCAATTGCTAACTGATAAATGGCAATAATTATGCCGCATATATGTCGCAAGACAATCTAAAAGATCGCTGATCGTATTTCCTATGCATGTAATATGCTGAGTTATGCAGCTTAAATTCGCCGCCCGCACTACAATAATAATAATAATAATAATGCAATTAATGGACACTCATTTACATATACAGATGTTCATGTTAATTATATGTTTAGTTCAATTATTCTTGTTCTTTTACAGCGCTTAGCTCAGCATTCCATTGGAATTTTATTGTTGGCTCGATGACACACATTTGCGATAAGACATAGCAGCTACGCTGCAAGAAATTTAATTGGTTTATTGCCTAAATATTAGCAAATATTAATTAATTATAATTAATATTAATATTATTAAATTATAGCCCCATGTTGGCAATGGTATTTAAATCAATTTTTAATCAATGATCGTTTTACTGCAACATTTAGGGTTACACTGTTTGTCGCGGTAAACTATGTTTACCCTATGGTCACACTGTTTATAGCGGTTATGAATAACAGACGGTCACACACACTCATGCACACATACACATACTCAGGTGTATATGTACATATGTACATATATTACATTTCCATGCAGCTTCCGGAATTGTTATCTGTATCTTAGACATAACAATGACAAATGGAGCTACGATCAATTCGAACACGAACGATGGATTTGTTTTCAGTGCATCATTTCCGCTGATGCCGATCTATAAAAATTGCTCATCAGCAAATTGTTGCGTCAAGGTTTTTTTTCTTTCATTTTTTCTTCTGTTTTCTTTTCACCTTTTTTCGCAGCACTGAGCGCGGCTGTTGCGTTTGATTTATTTATTTTAAATACCCCGTATACATTTGAAGCAGTTATAAATTAGGGTATGTTTGACAGCTGTAAGTTTGGATTTCAATTTTAACTTGTAATTAAATGTGCAATTGCAAGGCAGTTTAAGTGTTTTCAATAAGCTATATCAATTTCCAATTAGTCTATTTCAAATGTCGATAGTCTTAAGCTTCGACTTAGAATCGATCAAAATGTGCCATGTCGATAACTCGATAGCCACTTCCTTTTGAAATCGGTGCAATCGCGTATGCTCCCTTAGTGATGCCAATTTGGCCTTTTTTTAGACAGATTTGTTCGGTTTCGAATATTTACCTCCGGAAAAAACTTCGTTACCCGTAAATTGTCTATATTGTTGCCAACGAAATTTGATTTTAAATAATTATAATACTCTTGAATCAAGGCCAAATAAATATTTGACTATTCCGCATGTGATTAAAATTGATTATAAAACTAATTAAATATTTTATAAAAACCCTTATGAAACTATTTCATATAAATTTTATCCGAAAGTACATATATATATATATTTATAAAATATATATTTATAAATATATATATATATATATTTATAAAATATTTCAATTGTAATCTCTTAAAGTAAAAAAAATAATGAAAGCACAAATTTAGCAGCTGCAAATTTTAAAAACATTTTGATAAAATGCACCACAGTTACTTATAAAGTTGTATAAAATAAACCCAAAATTACTTTTTTTAAATTTGTATGTACTCTAAAAATTCTTTTCAAACTGTTTTCCCGATTTCTTTTCCTTTTTTTTTATTGATAAATGGTTGGTTCAGTCGTTGCTAAGCTTGAGCTTGAGTATATCGATAACTCTGGTCAGTTAACAATTTGTCGATAAATCTATCGAAACATCATTAGCTTGAAATTGTATTTCGGAAATTACACGGTATTTATGAGTCGATTTGACTTTCGTGCATTCCCAACTGCATTTAAATTCTTCATATTTATTATTATACATTTTCTCTTTTATTTTTTATTTGCAGTTTGACACGGAAATGAAAGTGAAGCTAGCATTGGTAATTGGGTTACGGGCAGCAGCAGTGGTAGCAGTGGTGTTGGCAGCGCTTACTCTTGTGAAGGGGTTGCGGTTGAGGCGGGGGGGGGGGGTGTTGGTGTTGGGGTTTTTGGATGTGGCAGAGCTTTACCTCGAAGTGCGTGCAAAATGCAGTGCACTTTTTGACACGAATCAGCAACGTTGACAAAAATGCATTCAATTTAATAATTTTTTTATTCTTTTACTTATTTTTATATTTTATTTTTATTTATTTTTTTATTTTTTTGTTTTGTTTTGTGGAGTGATGACTGGGCGTACTGTGAACGTGGAAGAGCAAGACGGAATTCTATATGGGCGAGCGTCTGGGCGAGTTGGGTGTCAGTCGCCGATCGAGCTTAATCTTGACGAGATCGCACATTGCACATTCAAGAGATATTGCCACAGTGAAGGATCCCGTTGGATTTAAAGCATGAGATTGCTACATTTAGTACAGCTGCTAGTCGTAGTGGCTCTGTGCTGTGCCCAGGATGCGCCAGCAGCAGCTTCATCGGATGCCGGCAGCACCAACAGCGGTGCTGCGGTGATCATCGACGCCACTAGTAACGGTGGCAACGTAACATCGGATTCCGATGTGGAAAAACCGCGTTTGCCCACCGGCGAAGAGGTAAACTAGGGCAACGATTACAGCTAATCCTTTGGCTCTCTACTCTGTATTAATCCTTGGGATTTGTTGGTTTTCATTTAGCTTTTAGCCCAGATGCCGCCAGTGGCACTGCCACGTAGTGGTATACCGACTGTGGATGCCTTCTATATGATGTTTCCCGCACTGAGCAGCGTGCTGCGCTGGTGCAGTCTCTTCCCGGCACAATCCTTGCTAGGCGTCGTTCCGGATAACCTTCAGCCAGCTGCCTCGAAGGTGGTACTCGTGCTCGCCGACGATGCCAATGGTCACAAGTCGCGTGTGGTGCGACAGAATCCAGCACCAGCAGCACCACCAGCTCTGCCATTCCCCAGTGTGCCCAATGTGCCCATGTTGCAGCAGTTCCTGGCGCAGGCAGCACCGCCCAATTGGCAACAGTTGACCGATAACATGAATCTGGGACAAATGCTGCCGACCAACCTAAATCCGGCTGATTTTAATCTCGGCCAGGCCATGTCAAATATCGGCTTACGTCCATTGGATGGTCTGCTAGGTGCCGCATTGACGCCCCCAACGGCTGCACCACCGGCAGCTGCAGCAGCCGCCAGCGCCAAGAGTTCAACAGATGATGCAGCTACACCAGCGGCAGCACCACCACCAGTCGCCCCAACTGTGGCCCAGGCCATGCCATTCGCCAATTTCTTTGACGGCAGCAGCAATCTGCTAGGCAGCGCCCTGGCCAATATGCCACCGCCGCCCTCGGCTAATGATTGGATGGTTCAATTGCGTCAAATGCTGCCAGCGACAGCTGCAGCTGTGGCCAATCCCGTTGCACAGGCATCGGACATTTCGGAGGTGCGTGTCGCACCCATGGCAGCCAAGGATGAGTCCTTCATCAACTACAGGCATCCACAGCAGCCAGATGCACGTCAGGCGCAGCTTAAAATAAAGTCGCCGCTGCAGCTGGAGCAGGAGCAACAGCACCAGCATCAGCATATGCCCATACTGTGGTTCCGTGCTCCGCAGGAGCAGCAGCAGCAGCAGCAGCTGGACATTGATCAGCCGGAAATTCAAGCGAAATTGCAAATCTTTGAGCGTCAGGTAATTGCCGAACTTAAGCTGCTCCAGCAAATCGAGAGCCAGGCGCGCAAGATGCGTTACGAGGCCCAGGGTAGCCTGGAGCCAGCTTACAAGCTGCGCTATCCACTTAGCCGTATGCCCGTCCACAAGATCACACGCGCCGACATCGAGCGTGTGCTGCGCGATGACTATGTGCGCCGTCTGCTCCTCAAGGAGGCGCAGCGTATGACACAGAGCGAGCAGCCAGCTAGTCATGGCTTTAAACGTCAGGTCAATCAGCCCTCACGTAATCTGCTCTCCGACGAGGATGTGGCCAAGGTCATGGCCTATGCCTATCGCATGGCCAACGAGGCAGCTCAACGCCAGTCCGCCAATGTCGAGTCATTGGATCAGGCCAATGACAATAAGCAAACGTCGGCCAGGATGCAGCAACGTCAGTGGCTGCAGCAGCAGCAGGAGCTGGCCAGGAACGCCCAGATGCAACAGCGCCAATGGACGGAGGATACACAGAAGCCACAGAATGCAGCAAAGCAGCAACAACAGCAGATGATGATGATGCAACAGCGTCAATGGACAGAGGATCAAGCGAAGCAACAGCAACAACAGCGTACGCCTCAAATGAGCCAGCATCCTTTGTTGGAGCAGCAGCGTCAGTGGACCGAGGATCAGAGCAAGCCGCCACAGATGCAACAGAATCCAGCAGCCATGCAGCAGCGTCAGCAAATGGCCGAGCAGATGCAGATGCAGCAGCGTCAATGGACAGAGGATCAGGCAAAGCAACAGCAGCAGCGCCAGTGGACAGAGGATCAGGCAAAGCAGCAGCAGCAATTGCAAGCGGATACAGCAGCCTTGCAGCAACAACAGCGTCAAAACATGGCCGAGCAAATGCAGCAGCGTCAGTGGACAGAGGATCAAGCGAAGCAGCAACAGATGCAAAAGATGCAGCAAGTCGCCGAGCAAATGCAACAGCGTCAATGGACTGAGGATCAGGCCAAGCAACAGCAGATGCAACAGCGACAGCAAATGGCCGATCAGATGCAACGTCAGTGGACAGAGGATCAGAGCAAGCCGCCACAGATGCAACAGAACCCAGCAGCCATGCAACAGCGTCAGCAAATGGCCGAACAGATGCAAATGCAGATGCAGCAGCGTCAGTGGTCAGAGGATCAAGCAAAGCAACTGCAGCAACAGCAGATGCAACAAATGCAACAGTTGCAGCAACGCCAAGCAGCGGATGAGCAGCAAAAGGAGCAGCGCCAGAATGCCGAAGTGCCACAGATGATGATGCAGCAGCGCCAAATGGGATTCGAACAGCAGCAGCAGCAGCTGCAACAGCAGCAGCAACAGTTGCCCATGCAGCAGCAGCGTCAGATGTTGGACAATGGATGGAGCATACAGCAGCAGCCAGCGGTGCCACCATCGACAATGACGATGTTGTCGGCGGAGCGTCAATGGGCAGAGGATAAGATGCGCGCCATGCAACAGCAGCAACAGCAGGAGCAACAGGAACAACAGCAACAACAACCACTGCAGCAGCAACCAGCCATGGAGCAGCCGTTGGTGGGTGAGGCGAAGCCACAGATGGATGCACCGAATGCGGCACAGCAACGTCATAAAGGTAATCTCTTTGGCGTATTTCGCACCACTGATTCTAATCGTAATCCACAAGCAGTTGATTTCCTCGGCTTGGGCGGTGATCATCGCAAGAAATCCAAATCCAAATCTACACCCACCATCATTAACTATTACACCATGCCAGCGCCCACATACAGCCGACCAGTTGCACCACAGCCGATCTACACACGACCAGTAGCACCGGCATATACGCCCAGCTACGGTACCAGCTATGGCGGTGGAGCCGGCTATGGTTCAAATGCCTATGGTGGTTATCGGGCGGCAGTCGGCAATGATGCTATAGATTCGATGTTGCGTGACCATCGCGTCATGGCGGTAAGTTAGCATTACCACAGCCACAACCACAACCACAACCACAATCCAACCACTTGCACCACACACACAGATATGTTTACACACACACACACATATACACTTAGACAGCAAATTTAGCTTCATGTCATTCATTATATTCATCTTATTCTTCGTGCCTTCCTAATCCTACTCTTCCTACTGTGAAACTCTTCCTACGACCTGAACAATAACATTCGTACTGTTCCTACCTTTAACTGTTACTGCGATGGCTTATCTGTATGCACTTCCAACTGTTCCTACATGCAACTGTACCTACTGACAACTGTTCTCACTTGCAACTGTTCCCGCTGTCAAATGTACCACCTTGTACCCTACAACTGTTCCCACGTTTAACTATTACTTCTTTTACCACCTACAACTGTGCCCATTCCCACTGTTCCCACTCCTATAACTCCCACTCCCATGTGTGGTGTTCCTCATGTCATTAACAGGCGACGCATTTCAGACAATAACTCCTCCAACCGATGACCATATGAACCCCAACGGCAACTCCAATCTCCCGAACATCAGCAACCAGAAGACCAAGAGCAGTAGCACCAGCATCAGCAGCAGCACCACCTCCACCAGCAGCAGCAGCAGCAGTCATCGCATAGAGAAAAGGTTAGCACAATATTTAAGCAAATCCATGCCAGGTTTCAGTTTTTCCACTGCAGTCGACGGTGGCGCCAGCTCCGGTTGCGGCTGCGGTAGCTCTAACTGCTCCTGTGGTACGGAATGCCGCTGTGGCCAGCAACAGGTTGCCGGTAGCTGCGGCTGTCAGGCGTCCCGTCGACGACAACGACGCAGTGCGGAATATGGTACCTTGGAGACTATAGATGAGGGCTCGCTAAATGCCTTGAGGAAGGAGTACAAAATGAGCGGCCTGAAGGAGATAACACTCAGTCCGGATGAGGATCCAGCTGAGGCATTGATGCGCTACAATGCGGCCTCCATACGTGAGGCTTTGGAGCGTGCCAGTCAGGAGCCGCTAGAAATAAGCGGTGATCAGATAACAGCGGGTGAGGTGGAGCCAGAACATAGTCAGCTGCAGGGTCAAGACCAGGACCAGGTGACGCAAGCTCATGAGCAGCAATATGAGAAAACGGAGCATATGCAACAAGATGTAGCTAACGATACCATTGCCACCCAGTTGGCCGCAACGCGCGAAGAGTTCCGACAACTCTACGAACTTATACAGAGCCTGAAGGAGCAGCTGACACAGGCGGAGCAAAGCCTGATGCATTGCCAGAAACATGCAGAGGTTATTGGCACCGTTACTAGCACCACTGAGGCCAGCATACCCAGCAGCACGAGCAGCCCAACAAGCAGCACTAGCAGCAGCACCACCAGCACCAGCACCACCACAACTACCACCAGCACCACCACAGCAGCTCCAGCTACAACGACATCAGCTCCACCACGTGGAAATACTCTGCCGGTTGTGGCTGAAAAGAACTGGGAGCGCGTCTTGGCAAGCAAGGGTTACGACACCAAATATTTGACAAAATCCGCGGAGCAACAGCTGCAGGGGGAGGTCAATCAGTCGGCCGATTACAGTTACCAGGAATTGCAATCAGACGATCCCGAAAATAAATCGAAGCGTGCCACGCTCAGTGGTTCCAGCACAACCACAAGCAGCACCACCACAACCACAGAGCGTACCCATGTGGCACATTTGCTCAACTCCTTGGCCGATGAACTGCAGGAGCAGGAGCACCATCTCCCAGTGGTTGCCGGCGATAGCACCACACTGACACCCTATGCACTGCGTGGCAAATTCATACGGCGACGCAGCACGAGCGCCAGCCGGAGCACGCGTCAGGCAAAGATTGGTCCATTGCCCCTCGGTCACTGGGGACGGGAGCAGCTGGAGCTGACGAAGCTCAATCAATTGATTGATGTGCTCAACGAGCTCTTGCGCATGCAGTTGCACAGGGAGAAAACTAGGAACAGTATTAGCCACAGCACCACTGTTCACACTACCAGCAGACGCAACAGCAGCAGCGGCAGCAGCAGCAGCAGCAACGGCATCAAGCGGCTGCGTCGACGCAAACAGCGTAGACTCTCCATGAGAAACCAGCCGAAATATACTTTAACCACAGCCAAAGAGCATTAACATTTGCATTTAACATTAACATAAAGATTGACCATTTAACATACATAATTAACATTTACATTTAACATTAAGCTTCATAACATTTAGCATAACATTTCAATTAATTTGTAGTCTTCCCGCCCATTTTCTCATTTCTCATTGCATATCGACCAATTCAGTCAATCATCAGCATTCGCATCTGCATCCGATCTCTCATCAGCATCACCTGCATCCACTCCAGACAACATCAACGATTCACAGCCAGCCGATTTGGGCGCCGCCTTGGGCTACGGCGGCGACTTGCTTCGTCCTTATATGGGCCTGTTGCCCATAGCGCAGCCTCATGATCCCTGGACAAAGAAATCGTACAATTTGCATTATCCGATCTATGCGGGCGGTGGCAGCTATGAATCCTATTTACGTTCCCGTCGCAATGTTACACCAACCAGCAGCCATATACAGACGCAGCACAATATGCTCACACCGGGCATGCTGGAGCGGCTCTTGCGCATCAAGGATGAGTTCAAGCGACGGTTTCCGCATCTCTACCAGGGCATGTTGAATCATCATACGAATCAGACGCGTGTCGTCGTCAAGCCACCAGTATTCGAACGTCGCACCAGCAAGCCCAGCACCGATACCAATACCAAAACCGATAGCAATCCTCAGTCTAGTGAGACTTCAGTGTTTGAGCTGGGCGCCGCTGAGCGTAGTGTGATCGATTCGGATCGTGTGGGTGCTAATGATCTATCCGTGGACATGGCAAGCGCCGAGGGCAAGGAAACGGTTGGCCCAGGAAGCGAACAGAAGCAACAGCAGGAAAACAAAAAAAATGATGATGATGTCGATTATTTCAATTTTGAAGATTATGACATTGACAGCGATAACGATACCGATTAGAATATTGATATTGACTCTATGGATGACTAGCTTAATCATATTTAATCTATGTACATTTCCCAATTTGAACGAATATATAAAAACGTCTTAAAAATCAATCAAAAGTGTTCTTTATTTTGGAATACCTCTTCGATAACTTTGTGAGCATGCGATGAATTGATAATCGGTAATCGGTATTCGGTAGAGATGCCAGATTAAGCACAAGGCGAGTAAGGTGTTAATTCGCTGTTCGATAGTTTAAAGCCCTATTTTAGCTTATATATTCACATTTTTTAAACAATTTCATATTTTATTATAACAAATAGAACAAAACAATTATGGATATATGTAGGAAAAAATAACAAGAAAAAAAAAAACAAATAAAATTGGCATGTGTAAAAAGTGATTAGTTTAGATCTAATTATTCGACCTGATATTATTACGATTTCTGTTACTATTACGATTCAGGTTGAGATTCGTAGTGGAAGTGGAAGTGCCGCCACGTCCCATGAGGGCTGCTCTATTACTAGAGGCCCTGTTCCGATTTGCCGACATTTGTCGTCGCCTGGCATTAGTTAGAGCTTGTAGCCGTTGGGTGCGTGCCAGAGAATTTCTCAGGTTCGATATGGTGCCTTGCGCCTCAGCCAAAGCTGCTATGGCTGCCACAGCCGCCGAGTTCACTGTGGTGGATGAGGAAGATGTGGTGCTCGATGCGTCAATTGCGGAACTCGTACTGGAATCTGTGCCATCGGTAACATCGGTATCATCGGTAACATCGGTATCATCGGCTGTTGTTGTTGTTGTTGGGTCATCTGCCTCCGTGGTGGTCACACAATCCGGTAAGAGGGTATTCTCATCGGCCGTACAGTCTGTACAGTCATCGACAACAACGGGGGAACAGGTGACAGCTTCGGTGGTATCCATTTGGAGTAGACAGATCAGACTAGCACATCCTAGCAAGAAAATTGTTCTTCTCATCTTGATTGATTGATTGATTGAACGTTGTTTACGGTATTCAACTGTGCCGTATTTTAGCCAACAACGTCTAATTTATAGCGAAAATTTTCTACTTGCTCACTGCTAATCAAATAAACGTAACCATGAATAGATTGAATTATTCAAATGTGACTTTGGTTTTGAGTAAATAAAACTTTGCTCGTGCCATTCTCTTTATAATTGTACAATATATTTAATTGTTATTAATGTTTAAACAGTTGTTTTAATAAGTAAGCCGTGTAGCTAGATAACCAAGCATTTAAGAACCCACAAAAAATTGATAAACTTTTGGTATTATCAAAATATGCAGTCACAAATATAAGTAACAAATTTTATTATTTATTTATTGAACAATATTTTTGTAATAATTATAAATTGTTTTTATACAATTTGTACATAATGAGATTAAGATTAAATAGCATACATAATATATAATGGTAAATAAAAGTATTTGTGTCTAACAGACTCGTACGTTTTGGATTATAATAAGGTCGTTAGACGGTTTAACAACAGTTCCATACGAAACATATAAACATTTATTTATTAAATTTCAATTTATAGGTCAACTTATAATTTTATTGAACTTTCTAAAAACATTGAAAGCGGTCAAAATGCCATAGGTATTATTTGTATTATGAAGTTAAAGAAATTCGACAATAAAACATATGTATTAACACTTATATATTTTAGTTGTACCTAATTTTAAAATAAAAATGTAAACTTTTATTAAAATAACATGAAATTTGGATGAAATAAAGTTTACATATTAACTATAAATTTATGGAATAGATACAATAATATATTGTATAGTATTAACTATAAATTTATAAAATTTACAATAAAATATTGTATTATAATAGATGATCATACAGAATCATACCCAATTCTATATTCTGAAATGTTTGACGTGATTGAGAAGCATATTTGAATGCAATAGGAACACCGTACTTATCCTTTGCCCGTTAAAAGTTATCGATAATAATAATCGCACATCAATAAAAACGAAAATCTGTGCTCTCTTTGCATCACCAGGTCTTTTCCGTCAAGTCATTGGAGCAATCAGAACGTGCTGGGTAAAAATTATGGCCGAATTTTATAAAAAGTGTTTTTTTGTCAATGCCAATAAGCTGAAGGATTGGATAGCAGAACACGGTATTGATGATTTACAAAAACAGATGCGTATGCTCATGAGCACAACTGGAACACTCATTTCTTTATCGGCCAATGCTCAGCATGGGCGTATGTCCCAACTGAACAGCTTCTTTTCTATCGAAGGCAATTTGGATGAGGTGCTGCGTGCCGAGCGTTCATTACTTAAGTTAATCGGAGAGCATAATTATCATACTGTCATGAAACTCGATTTTGGGACATCGGGGCATGGATTCATCATTGGCAAACGTTGCAGTAACATATATAACATTCAACGTAAAACATCGACCTGTGTGCATTTTCCCGATGTCTGCAATTCATTAGGTAACAAAGAGAACCATGTGACTATTTGGGGCTCGATTCGTCATGTGGAGGAAGCTAGAGCCATGCTGCGTATGTCGTCGCGCATGGTCATTGGTTTCGCGGTGCCACAGATGCCGCGGCTACATTATCCAAAGATGGCTGGCACGCGCCACTACATCCAATATCTTGAGAATGAATACAATGTGGAGATATTGTTGGCAGACAATCCCGATGCGGTCCTCTCGAGTCTGATCATTGTGCGTGGCACAGAGCAGCAGGCCCCGGTTATCTGTGAGGCGGCTCGGACATTAATCGCCTTCTTTAAACCGAATGAAGACATATCGAAGTTCGAGGTTCAAACGGCGTTGTCGATTTCGCCAAATCACCACGCCCAGGTTAAGGGTCGCTACGAGAAGCATTTGACATTGATCATGGCCAACACGGAAACCAAAATACTATTTAACAAATCGACCGACCGCACCTTAAGCATTGACGAACGCTCCACCGTCATCATTAATGGCACCATTCCGAATGTGTGTCGGGCACGCCACCAGTTACTTGGATATTTGCCGGTACGCCTTGAGGTGCAAGTTAGTACAATCAATCGTGACGATATGGCTCTAATGCGTGCCAAGTATGGCATTGAGATGGTGTGCGTCCATGATTCAGTGCCCATTATTATAATATTTGGTACTGAACGTAATTTGAACAACATGTACCAGGCCAGGCAGGAGCTCTTGGGCGACCCGTCCCCAGCTGTGCGTGCACATCTACCATTGGATTATGAGATGCCCGAGATGCCCGAGATGGCCGAGATGACCGGGTTGACCGAGATGACCGAGATGTCGCAAATGACCGAGACGACCGAGATAACCAAGACGTCCGAGACGACCGAGATGTCCCAGAAGCCGAGCAATTCCGAGAAACCAATAGGAACCGCCCACTGCACCACTGCGGGCAATCGTTTTTCCGAGGAGAATCATCCCTTCTTTAAGATAAATAAGGGAAAGCCATTTCGTCAAAACTATAAATAAATTTCAAATCAATCAATTTTAATCGAATATGTCAATTTTCAAATAATAACATTTTTAAATAATACCTTTGTCACTCAATCAACAACATGACAACACTGGACAATGTGCACATTGGAATTTCTGAACTTGATCTGCAGCGGGTGTGTGCACACTGATCTACAATCTACAATCTACAATTTAGCTACATATTCTCTTGACAACGATCTCAAGCTTAACGTTGGTCAAAGATTTGTATTTCAATATTAAAACAATAAATTCTGCATTTGCTTATGAACATTTTTTTAATGATTTTTGTTTTTAACTAAAATGTAAATAGTTTTCTGATTAAATTTCAATTTCTTAAGCTTAAGGGGTCAACACTACTAATAGTTTAGTTTTAAACAATTTCAGTCATTTGTACACACTGGTCTACATATACGGTCACTCTTCAGGTCGAACTCAAGCTTAACAGCGTTGAACATTTTAGTTAGGTTTACATAATACATACATCTGTATGATCGGAATTATTTATGACTATTTTATTTTATTTAATAATTAGTTATTTTTTTACTACATCCAAAATGTAAGAAAAAATTTCTTTGAGATTTAAATGTCTTTAAGTGTAGGTCAACTCTACTCAGATTTTATAGAAAACCTTTAGTCATTGGTGCAGTCTGGTCATAATTTATTTGCTAAGACGACACTTTGGCTAGATTTATGAATGAATAACTATGAAAATTACTATGAAAAAATGGCTGCATTCTGGCCAGAAAATAGTTACGCGCATGGTCACACTGGACGGCTGGTTCAAGCTTAATTGCGCACAAGGAACTGGACTAATAAGTGTCATAAACGTAATAAATCCATGCATTATAAATGACAAACCAGCGACATGTAGGCGTGATGTAATGAGGTAATATATATATATATATATATAATTATTTATATATATATATATGGTAATGCAAGAAGTAGCTAATTAATGTCACATTAAACCAATTTCCCCTGGGGCCCAAGCAGGCGTCAGAAGGCGCAGAAACAGCAAACCAAACCAAAGGCAATCAAAGCGAAACGTAATGCTGTCATATCCAGATCTCGAGCAGCAGTTGGCAGCGTTTCAGTCTATTCATGCGGTCGGTAGTTGTTTACCTGTGCCTAGGCCTGTGTCTGTTATGTCAGCTATTGAGCTGTCATGTTGCGGCTGCATCATCATCATCAACGTCATCAGTATCATCATCGTCATCATCATCAGCAGCAACAGCAGCAACAACAACAACAACAACAACGACAACAGCAACAATGAGTGAACTGGCTGTGGCAATGATGCAGGTGGTCCAACAATCAGAGATGTCTCAGTGCAACACTCTCTACGTGCATCTGCAGTACAAGCTGTTGTCGGCGCGTCAACAGCTCTTGGAGATAATGCAGCATGTGCTGCTCATCATGCCGCAGGGCCATCAGTTAGCCATCGAGCTGTCCGTGCAGCGCAACTTGGTGTACAGGCCGTATCGGCACGCTGTGCTGCTGCTGGTGGAGGACATGCCGGCTTTGCGTCGTCTATATGGCGGCTTGCGTGCAACCAGCAATCAGTCGTACACGCTCATCTATATGCTACGGCCCCAGCCGACGCAGGCGATGCAGCTACTCTGGCATCTGAGTGTGCTCAATGTGGGATTGTTGCGTGTGAATGCTGGCACTGGTCAGCTGCTGTTGCTGAGCTATTTTCCGTTTAGTGCTCGGCATGGTTGTCGTGTGATACGGCCCAGTATTGTGAATCGGTACGATTGGAACCTGAGCCGTTGGCAGAGCTTGGAATATTTTCCCGTGAAATTGAGCAATTTCCATGGCTGCCCCTTGACCTGTGCCACATGGCCGGACATGCCGTATCTGGTGCAGCGCGACGATGGCAGCTTTGTTGGCATTGAGGGTGCCCTGTTGGAGTTCATGGCGGACAATCTAAACTTTACCGCTGGCATCTATTGGCTTAGCCAGGAGCAGGTGCGTGATACCTTCAATGATACTGGCTGGATATTTGAACAGGTCAGTGACGAAAATATTTCAAATAGTAATTCACCAATGATATCTATCTGTTGATCGATGTATGGTACATGTATCTATATTGCAGATTTTCAATGTGGCGGAATATGCCCTGGGTGGTTTTCATTACAAGCCCAGCAATGGTAGCGCTGGCATAAAGATGCCCTACTCCCAGTCCATGTACTATTTCATGAGTCACATTATGCTCATCACAAATCTGCCCAGCGCCTATTCCCCCTACGAGAAGCTCGCCTTCCCATTTCATCCGCACCTGTGGCAGGCCATTGGCCTTCTATTGGCCATTAGCTGCCTCTGCATTTGGTTGCTGCAGCGCTTCAAAGTCTGGCAACCATTTCCCCAGGTAATATACCCCAATATCTGACAAAATGTCATTTCATTAATATCTATATTGCGTTTGCCTGCTGCCGCATGATGCGACTCCATCATAGCCTATGACTTGTGGGCAAACACAATTTGAAGTATCGGTATTTGTTTAGAGAAAATATGTGTATATGTTTTGTTTTTCAGCATCCATACTATAAACTGCTGGTGCTTACGATGGGCGGTAATCTATTGCAGTCGGAGCTGCCACGACGCAATTCCTATCGCCTGCTCCTGGTTACATGGCTGCTGTGGGCATTGGTGCTGCGCAGCGGCTATCAGTCGGGCATGTATCAGTTGCTGCGCCAAGATATGCAACGAAATCCACCTCAGACAATAGCGGAGGTGCTATCACAGGGTTACACCATACAACTGGTGGACGGCAATGCGGACTTGTGGCTGGCCAGTCTACCGGAATTGCGCACCCAGGAGTTGCGTCATTTGGCAGCCAGCGAACTGCAATCGTTTGCCGGTTTAGCCAGCAGCAGCGGCAGCTCCCAGCGATTGGCCATCATCACGCCGTATGAGTACTTTGGCTACTATCGCAAGGTGCACGCCATGAGTCGTCGCCTGCATCTGGTGCGAGAGCGGATCTTCACACAGCAGCTGTCGTTCAATGTGCGTCCGTATTCGCATTTGGTGGGGATGCTAAATGAACAGATCATGTTGGCCCATTCACATGGATTTCTCGAGCACTGGACACGTCAGTTTGTTAGCGCTGTGAATGAGCGGGATGAGAGCATAGCACGCATACCAGCGATACCCTATGACACCGTCGATGGACACGATGTCGATCGGGAAAGTTTAATGGCAGATGCTGCCGATGCTGGCATCGATTCGGAACAGCCGGTGCAGCTGCGTGTGTTGTCGTTCAAGCAGCTGACCGCATTATTCTGGCTAACACTGTGGGCCCTGTTGGCCGCCACTGTTGTCTTTGGTCTCGAGCTCTTGCTCCATAAATATTGTCGGCCAGATCGCGCGCGGCTTTTAATTAAATTACTTCATAATCCCAACAAAGCAACGACCAAGAAGTAGAAGCAGTTGCTGCTCATACTGTTGTAGCTCCTTCTCCTACTGTTTCTCCTGCTCCTGTTCCTTCTGCTGTTTGCTTCTGCTGCTGCTATTTGCTGATAGTTCGGCGCTCGTATCGTAAAAACGCAAAACGTTTTATCTAAAAGCGATAAATTTACGAACACCAAAAAAAAAAAAAAAAAACCAACTTACAAACTCTCCTCGCCCTGAACAAAAAGCACTTGCTGCTCTGTTCCACCCTCAGCTCTCTCTCCAAGCTCACTTACACACACATACACCCATACACACACACACACACACACACACATGCAGCGCATAGACATCAATTTTCTCACTCTGTGTGTGTGTCTGTCCTACAATCCTTGCTATTGGAAGAGTATTCCATGCCTCCCGCTGCTTACATTCTATGACATCCTTCCAATAGTCGAAGTATCCAGTCTTAGTGCTGGCCATGGTACTGCGCGTGACACGAGTAGTTCGTGAACTACAACAAACTATCGTCTTTATCTTCTATGTTATTAATCTTTAATTTTTGTAAGTTTCAGCAATTTCACGCTTTTATAGAATTGCTAAATATTAAATATGTTGAAACATAAATAGAAGCAATACCCATAATAAGATTATCATTGTTGGGTCAGATGACCCTTAATAATTATTGTTAGGATTGCATTTGAATTGTATTGAAGCACCCTAGTGTAAACTCTCTTAAGCCTTGAATTGATTCTCTTTAAATTGCAGCTAATCACATAGTAAATAGCTGCCCATAATGAACTATGGTATGAATAAAGACAGTTGATAAAAATAGCTCAAATTAAACGATTATGTTCGGTGGTCTAACTTTTTTGACGGAATTCAACCATAACCCCCGCGATCCTAACTCTTGCTCGATCTTGAAAAAATCTCCCACAATCATATATAGAAATAGCGATATATAAAAATTAACAAATATATAATTTATGTTTCGTGTTTTAAATTGAATGTACAGAAACTATATCATCTGTTTGTGTAAATAAGATCATAAATGGCATGTGCGTACAATTCAGTAAAATAAATATGCAATTATATATTATCTATATGTCTATTTTAATGCGATCCTAAATATTAAATATATTTTAATTTAAATAGAAACAATGGTCATAATTAGAATGTCGAATAAGGAAATAAATAATATAGTGTCTAGAACCTTCAGAACCCTGATCATCTATTATATTTATAATTAATATCAACTAATATTATTACGCTTCAAATGTCTTAAAATAAACTTAAAGTAAGTATTTACTTTACTTATCTAAATATCTTTTATCTACAAACACTTTTACCTAGTTTACTTTAGTATGCATTCCATATGAAATTATAATAAAACGTTGAACTATCCCAGTTCTGTTAGTTTCACGTGATCAACTCTATTTCGTGTGCTTCTCAACTGTGACTAGCTCTACTTGGATTGCAGCAATCAGTAGGTGGAGGAGGTAAACAAGGAGGAGGATTGGTGGGAGGCAAATGCTTTGCTACTGTTCTAGTGCTGCTTTGCTTATCGTTTCGCACATTTGCGCTTTTCTCCCAAAAATTCAAGCATTTTCTATGAGCGTTTTTCTCCTTTTCTTTTATTTTTTGCTTCTGCTCTTTTTAGGTTTTTGCTTTGGTTGTGCTCTAGCCACAAAACTGCTGTAATGGGCATGACGTCGCCTTGCCATTCAGCATATCCAGCTCGAGCTCTAGCTGCACGCCAAGTAGTCAACGACATTCACATCCACATTCACATCCACATAGACAGCGACATCGACGTCGTCATCGTTGCCGGAAAATATTCAAGTAAATGTATTGAACTTAAGCTCATTGCCTCTGTCTTTGCCACAGCCAAAGTCACAGTCACAGCCATTGCCTCTCCATTGTCGGCCTTAACGTGCCCTCTAAACCCTATTTCTACGCTTATCCCAGTGTCTGGGTCTTCGCTTGAATACGCTGCTCTGTTCTGATGTTTAGCTAAAAAAAAAAAAAAAAACAAATAAAAGTAAGGAAAAAACTTTATGCAATTCGTTTTATAAAATGTTTGCTACATTTATTTTTCCTTCAAGTTTTTATGCCTGAGTCTGCATCGTATATAGAGGGAGACAATGGCATGGCACAAACACAAACTCTAAGAGTAACGAGTAACGAATAGCGAGTGAAAGTGTGTTAATACATTGATATACAAGTAACGAATAAACTACAACGAGTAGCTGTTACAGTAACGAACAGCAATTGAAAATGTGTTGATACATTGATATAAAAATAATCGGTAAACAACGAGTAGCTGTTAGAGTAGCGAGTAGTGTGTAGCGACTGAAAATGCGTTAATTCATTGAAATAAAAATAGCGAAAAAATTACAACAAGTATCAGTTGCAGCTGCATTATATAACAATGCGCAATTCGCTTTTCCCCAGTGATAATACTTGCAATTTTTGCGCTTAGAATTTCAATTCCATGAATAAAATAAAAAACACCCTGAAACAAACGAGTATTATATATGATAAGTTTGTCAAAGTGACGAGTGCAACGCAACGAGCATTAAACAACGAATCTTTGCAAATATGGAGTAAATGTTGGCAAAGTTAAAGTCACGCCCAGGGATCAGGAACTAGCTGCTTAACTTTTATAGCTTCAACTAGCTGCAGCTCAGCGAGAGAGCGAGAGCGATAGAAAGAACGAGATAGAGAGACTTCAGAAGTGCCGCTCGATTGGTAGTGGCAGGGGCAGGAGCAGAGGACGAGAGGCGGTAATACTTTGGCTCGTTCGGCAATGAATTTTTATGGCGCGACTTTTACATCAGCATGCGAGCTGAACGAGCTGAGCGATTGAGTAAGGGGTGTGTTAACGTCGAGACAAGGCAACAAAACAAATATATTCATGACAAGATTATGTGGCAAGCCTCTGAATGCGAGTGCACTTAAAAATTAGAACATGCCCGATATGGGAGAGCTTATAGCGCGATTTGAGCTTATCAGACAGCATTGTGACAATTCAGCCAAAGCCATAGTCATAGTCATAGTCATAGTCATAGTCATAGACATAGTCATATAGCCATAGCCATGGTTATAATCACGTCTGTGGCTGTAGTTGTTGCTGTAGACTGTTAACTGTGGGCAATTTCCGGCCGCGGAATTGCAGCTAATTAGCTAATCAACACAATTATGAGCCAGGGCGGGGGCCCAGGATATAGCCAAAGCAGCGGAAGTTAGCTAGACATTGAGGCGAACTAATGCCCTCCAACAAATTGCAGCAACATCAGCAACAGGGACAGCAGCAACATCAGTAGCAGGGACAGCATTCACTTGTCTGCTTCATCCTGGAAGCAAAGCGACAACAGCTGCTGCATCCTGTTTAGTGCCATCCTGTCGCACATGACGTATACGTAATCAAACATCCTTTCTGTTGCAGCTGCACCACATAATGAAGCCACAACAAAATTTCGCCTGGTCCAACGAATCCAACTTAACCTTGACATTGTGCAATGATTTTCAAAGTTTCCTAATTTACCACTAAATAAAATAGTAATTGAACTTAAATTTAGATTGAATGCAAACAACTGATGATTCCGAATATCAAACAATAAGATTTTTATTCTGCCGATAACCAAATCAAGAAAAAATGTATATACTTTTGTTCATTTTAAAACAAGAAACGAATAAAAGCCATAAAAATTTGCTAGTCTTTAGGCGTTTTGGAGGCTTTCTTTGGTTATTTATCGGCCGGAATTCGGTATTCCCAGGCGTGAAAGTCCAATGGGCAAACGGGGCGTTTTTGCAACCAGCGCAAGATGCAATGGAAATGGAAAACGTGATTACAAGTGCCACGGGCCAGTGGACAGCAGTCACCATTGCCGCGGGACGGACACTGAGTGCAGGGATCATTCAGGGGGCACAGGCAAATGCCACAAGTATTCTCAACATCTGCACAAGGTAAACCAATTATAATATAAATAATATAATATATGATCTAATAATAGCTTATAGAAGATTGGGATATACTCTTACCAACAACGTCGAACGATTTCGGAGGAACCTAAACAACAATAATAAAAAAAAAAAACAGTATTATGTAATATAATATTAAAGAAAGAGAGAAGTAATGACCATCTTGTAGATCGAATTCAACTTACTCGAATACATTCGCAATGTGATGCATTTTTCTGCTTTTGTTCTTCGTCCATGTTTTCCATAAAATTTGAACACAAAAAAATTGAAACAAAATTTTTAGATATTAACATTAGCTCAACCAATTTGAGACTGAATGTTTGACATCAATCCATACCCGACCATTAAATTTTGGCATGGCCTACTGTGATACGATTATTTGATATACGATATACGAAAAAATCATTTTCATATGATTAACCCTCGTTAAGACCAAAGGGCCTGCTTAGGCATATTTGGCCTGCTCTCGACTTAGGGTATCAGAACGTTGTTGTTTTCGACGACGGTTAAATGAATTGTACTAGGAAGCTAGAAATCTAAAAAAAAAACCTAAAAATATATAAATAAAAGATGATTTGTTCATATTTCTAACAATCAATTTAATATTATAGCCTCTTCCAATAAATCTACACACACACGCACACACACACGGCAGTATTGTGCTGAAACTGGAATTTGTTGTTAGCCGACATTGGCTATAAATCTAAATCATATGTTGTTCATGAAATGAATGATGTTGATTTGATTCGCAATTCACAATTTATGGTTCAACATCTTCATCGGGGTCCAGGTAGCGATAGCGCCATGGGCGATTGTCCAATGGGCACACTGGACGCTTGACCAGCCAGCGCGAAATGCAGTGTGTGTGAAAGTCATGGTCACATGCGCCAAATGAAATGGGGCAGTCATCCGGTTGGTTCTCATCGGCCTGGCAGTGGATGCAACGCTCCAAAACATAATAGCGACAAATGGCGCAAATACTAAAGTTATTATCTAAGGGAATATTTAAAATCAACTATATGTTTTTCTTGATGTTTTTTTTTTTAAGATATAGAATGAATCGGAGAACTTACTCTCTGTGTAGAATTCAGTGGGATTGAGCTATGCGTGATCAAGGAAATATTGTTAATACGGTGAATGAATTCAATGGATTGGATGCGTATATGGACTTACGTCGACAAATCCTTCTTTGGTCGTCATTTTGTGTATCCAATTTAGATCGCAACAGCTTAGAATTGTATACCGATTTCAAAAATAGTTTTTTTTCTACAAAATTTGTAAGACTTCAAATGTAAAGCGTTGCTAACTTGTTCAGAGCTTAAATGAAAACGGGTCTTATAAAGCCACACTGATGGACATTTCGATGATTGTTAAATTTGATAAACATCAGTCAAAAATATAGCATATATATCAATGTGTCTTGATTCATTATTATTTTAACAATTCTTATTATTAGTATTATTGTTTTATTTATTCAACTATAGTCATCGGCATCCTTAATATCCTGTGTCAACTGTTGTCAACGCCATTTGCATTTTTGCAATTATTTCAATTTAATCGACAATCGAAACGTCTGGTCGTCAATCGCCATCCCACAACACGCCATCTAGCAACTGAAGCAGCTGGGCCGCTACGCTTTGGTCCCCTTTCATCCTCATCCGCTCACTCTTTTACTGGTTATCATGCTCAGGATCCGTTGGCGGACTCCTTGCGGAGACGGCGAACGGCTGCGTTTGGCGAATATAATTTCCTCGTGCCGGATGTGACAATGAATACGCATTAATAAGTACACATACACACACACACACACACACACACACACACACACACACCTACACCCACACCCACACATATTTGGTCATATTTATAAACCCTGTGTTTAAAAAAAACCCCTAAAGGGTCTATTCTCTTTGTACCAAGCCGATTTGTAGGTTTCAGGCAAAAGGAGATGTGATCGATCCCATAAAGTATTGACACAAAGTATACCTTTGTATCCAGAAGTCTCACATGATTTGAAAAATAGTTATATTTTCCAACCTTTTTATTTTAATTTTCCCACTATTTACCCTAATTCACCCTTCCTATTTGCCCTTCCTATACGCTTGCAACTAAAAAAGTCACGAAATTTCATCAAGATTGTGTTGGTCTGCTACCCTGTTTCAAAACGATTTTCCAGGATAAACTTCTTTTCCAGTCCTGATGTCTAGCTTCTTTTAGTGCAATTTTGGATCGGATCTGGTGTTCCTTTACTTTTACCAGCAAATACCAACTATGCTTATAAGGAATGAGCTGCTTTCAGTTGGTTACAATGGTATAATGGTATATTATTTGGGGATTGTAAGGTGCGTGCTGATAGTGGTTCATTTAAGTTAAATTAACTACTAAGACCCGAATGCTTAACTCTAGGTAGCAAAACACAGGGTCTCCATTGTCAGGCACCGTCTCTACTATTGGATGTTTTGTTCTCTTCTTTACTGCTTCAAAACTGGTATTCTGTAGCGAAAATACTAAACACAGGGTCTCTACTTTCAGGCACCGTCCCTACTGTTTGACGTTTTTTCTTTGAGTATGTGTGAATTTACACCGGGCGGTGCGTTCATTTTATTCTTTTGTGTGTGAGGGCGCCATCCGGTGTGTAAATTGATACGACCGTCCGTTTATCCATCCGTTCGCTCAGGCTCAGTCACAGTCACAGTCGCAGTCGCAGCTGGAGTCTCAGCCACAGTCATCTCACTCTCTCCGACAGCCACCTGGAGCCGACATTCGTTTTAAACTCTCCCTTCCACTCGCACGCACTCAGTTCGTGACCGCACAGCGAATGAATGGAATGAAATGAATGGCGGGCTAATTTTGTAGAGAAGCCATGGCACGCGCTCTTAACAATATTAATATGCACAATAATAATAATAATAATAATAATAAAATTGCACCGACGGCGACTCGACAAATGACAAGTAAGGCTGTGCGGTAAGAGAGTAAAACCACATACCATACAATATGCATAGTATGGTTTCACAATACACAGATCAAAAATAAAAAAATGCCGAACAAGTTGGTTTTGTAATTGATTTTCTTTTCTTTTTTATTTGTGGTTAGTTCTAAGGTTACACGGTGGGGAGCTTAATTAAAATCACAACTACATAAATTAATCAAAATATTTAAGTGCAATATGCAATTAGTAAAAACATTACAAAGATTGTATTAACAGAATATGTGTACTTTTTTAAAATTATCATAAACATTTGCACGAGTATGTATGTATACTTGTGTGCGTAACTGTACAGTGTAACAAGCAGAAAATGAATACATAATCCATCAGTAGGGACGATGTCCGACAGCAGCACCCTTGTGTTTAGTATTCTCGGTACAGAATAGTCTTTTGAGAGCAGTATAGTAATTGGTAATTGATAATCGATAGAAAACAACATGTTTAATGTAATTTTGAACATATGTTCCAAAGCAAAACGTTCTAGCTCAAAAATAACTCCTGTTATGACGATTTTGAATCATGGGATCCCCAATTGAGTTCGAGTGGAACCAGGCATCTACAATTTTAAACAAACATGATATGTATAGATATTAAAACACTGTTCGTGTCAAATATTAATACTGTACCTCTTAAGGTTTTCGAAATCTTGATGTTGATACAGAAAGGCATGAATCAATCGACTGATTCGACATACTAATCTCGCTTACACAAATCGACTTTGCATAAAGATAATAGACCCTTATGGGTTTCTTCAATGACAAAATCAACGCTCAGTTTGGTAGTTCATTCAAGAGCATGAAATAAGCCAAGTAAACAACATTCTCATTGTAGGCGGCAACTCTGCGACACAGCATGAAGCGTGACACTGTCTGTATAGTAGTAGTATTACGCAAATCCGTACAATCAGACACAGCAGGCAGTCCTTATAACAATCCTTATGTGTTGCTGCTTCAAATTGGATTTGCCAGCGTGCAGTGGCAACAAGCAGGTTGCTCTTTCTCTATCTTTTTTTTTCCTGTAGGGTCTTCTTTTTTTTTTTTTTATTATTATGGTAGAATCTTTCATCCTCTTCATTCCATTTGCTCGCATTCTTCTCAAACGACGACCGTGTATGAGTAATATGATTATTTACATGGAAGCATACATACATGCTATGTACTATGTACATACACACATGATATGCATACATACATTTACATACATACTATATGTGCATGTAGTTGCTGATTTGAGTGTTGCCATTTTTGTTTTGTTTTGCTTTGTTTTCTGTTTTTCATGTGCTCTGTTCTATCATGTTGTCTTTTATGCTACCCTCACACCAGGAACACGCGCTGTAAGGATGAAATTATATGATTTGAATAATAATTGAATTAGAAAATCATAGTCAAAGCCATGACAATGTTCAACATGGGGCTAGAGTTGCCTGAGGCGTCACAAAAGTAGGGAACGCGCGTCGCCAGCTTCCATTGAGTTACAGTCGACGCTCAAATATTGAAACCAGCTGAAATAAAGGCACAACAGATATGAGACGTACATTAAATGGACAAAAGGGCAACACACATTTGTATTTATTATACAATTACTTAGTTTAAAGCATAGGTGACAGTTTTCTTAGGGAAATTGAGTAATAACTATGTTTCTTTTATTTATATTTAATTGCGATCAAAGCTGCGCTTTTAAACGCCTTTATTCAGCGGCGGATAAAAATTTGAGAGGCCCCGGACTGAAACAATTTGGAGGTCTGTCAAATTACTGATCAAATAGTCTATAGTCTAAGTATAAGTATTTGGAAAAAATTGTAATCCTGAAATAATTACATTTATTTAATGTGGCTTAGTTTTGAAATGATTTTAAAATTAAATTATTGTTCCATGCTTATGTCTTTGAAATCAAAGAGCTTTTTTTTCCTTGTAAGTACAGATAAGATTAGATTATCATATTCCATTTAATCTTAAATTTAGGTTATTATTGTAATATATTTCAATTGCAATTTCTGAAAGTGAGAGAGTTCTTAAGAAAATTTGTCGATTTCTGGCTACATTGGCTAAATGTTGAAGATCATATGTCAAAATGCACCAAAAAACATATAATATTGCATAGATCAAAGAGTGTTATCCCTAAAATACTATTTCTATACTATTTTAAACATTTTATACTGCTTCTTTGGTATTTTAATTTTATCTAGACCTTATTTTTTTCAGAATAGAGACTTTGCTGCCCTTTTCAAATAAATTTGCCATATATTTTTGTTTATTTTGATTTGTGTACACACTGGCTGAGGTTAATCAGCTGATTATCAGTAAATGCCATGGGTGCACACTGGCAAAGCAATGAGCTTTTTGTCAGTATTGATCGTTGAGTGATTAAAATAGATTTGGCGCATTAGTTGTAACTAAATAATACATGGTGTAAACGTTTGTAATTTGTTAATACTAGTTTGCCACATTTATTCAAATGTCAAGCATGAGAATATGCACACACAAAGGCATATACATACTTACACACGCACACATATACAGATACGAACGTAACGGCACTTAACAACGTTGAGCTTCGCTTGCATTTGCATTTGCAGCAAGAGGAGCAGGATCAGCAGGAGGAGGAGCAACAGGAGATGGAGGAGCAGGAGCAGCAAGAGGAGGAGCGGCAGCAGCAATAAAGACAAGTGCCAAAAACTTGAGGAGGCTGCCAAGTGGCGTGCATCCTTATAACTTGGCTCTAATGCGGACGACATTTGTCGCCTTCAAATGGTTAACAAGTTTCTGCGAATATCGACAGAGCAGCGGCACTTAGACTCACGCACGCAGACAGAGACAGAGACACACACACACACACACAGGCAGACACACATTATTACTGCCGGCGCAGACGTCAAGTTTACTGTAAATGCAAAGGCAAGCATACACACACATTTAAACACACACACACACATCCACATGCATAGATCTACGTGTGTGTGCGTGCGTGTGCACTCACTGCTGCTGCAGGCGCCTCCTGTAATCATGTGAATCCGTTTAAACTGTCGAAGTGTATTGTGCGTCATTATTCTCTTTCATGCCATTAGACTTGAATAGTTTTTCAATACAAAAATGGCAAAAGAATAATGTGAAAAGTAAAACCGAAAATGGCAAATGTATTGGTGTATATGAAAATGAACGAATGCAAATTTTACTTGAACTGAGCTGCCGGAGTGAGGCAAAGCTTGCTGCAATATCGATAGCAATATCGATAAATGTCAAAGTCGCAGTGGCAACTCTAATGGCAGAAAATGGCAACACCGTTTTAAAAGTATTATTGCTTTATTATTATTTTATGTTCATAAAATTGTGGCCAATTGGCTTTAATTATTTTTATGGAGAGGCTCAATACAAAAATGCGCACAAATAAATCACTAAAAATTCGTAATGTTTGGAGGCGTTAGGCGTGGCAACGCCAGACAAATTGCATTTTAAATGCACAAACACACGCACAAACGCATATACACACACACACGCACGCACACACACATTAGTATTAGTAAATTGAAAATGTATTGTGTGCGTGCCTCATTATAGAGATCAATGGCAAAAATAGGTTTATGGATATTCACTTATGGCATGTGGCATGCGTGTTGTGTGTGTATGTGTGTGTGTGTTTGTGCATGTGTGTATGTAATTTGAACGCAAATTGTTGCGAGTTTTAAGCATGAAAGGCAAATTGCAACAGTAACAAGTACAAATTGCAACAACTGCAATAATAACCACAACAACAATAACAAAATGTCCATTTAAATATTTTAAGCGAATTTTTCTATGCTGCGACATTTGTGTCAATAAAAACAATTTGTATAACGTGCGTGTGTGTGTTTGTGTGTGTGTGTGTGTGTGTGTGTGTGTGTGTGTGTGTTTGTGAGTCTGCATCTGTATATCGCATGCAAATACAATTATATCGATTGTTAGAGATGAGCTCGTGTTTAGCTTTGATAGCGATTTCCAAACTATCGATTAAATTGCATCAACTAATTTAAAGATGAATTGTTATTATTGTTAATTTATAATCGTTGTAATTGTAAACATTATCGATTGAAAACTATCGGCAAAACTACATTACTATGATTTATTTTCGTGCTTTTAGGTGTAACTAATGCTACTACCATTATGGTATGCGTTTGGTCGCATCTTTAAATGATGCGGGCATTTTTCGAATACCAATATCTAATGTATTCAATATTTGTTGGTAATATGGCTATCAATAACAGTTGAATAATTGAATTCAAATAGTTCAAAATCGTATTGAAAATTTATTGTTTATTTACATCGAATTGATTTCATTTGATCACACAAGTTGTTAATTGTACTTCAAATTTCAAATTAAAGTTATGATAACAGCTTCTTCTAAGCATACGAGTTGGGTCATGGATACAACATTTCATGATATTTTGAGGTGTAAAATAGGTGTAAATGCTGTAAAATAAATATTATGAAAATTAACAAATTAGGATACAAGAATCGACTTGCCATACTTACTTGCATCCTTCGTAGCTTCTTCGATTTATATGAGAGACGTGCTTAATGGATACGATATGGATATAAAAGAGTTGATATGTGTGGCAATATATCAAATCGTAATCAAAATTCACGTAATGCATATAAAAGTATAAATCCTTCGTGTACAAATTCTGCAAATTGAAAAAGAAAAATTTGATATTTATCACATAAATTTTTGATCTATTTACGTCTTACTTTGTGTAGCAAATGTGAGAAGTCAACAATTGCTTGTGGTACCAAATGAAAAAAATTCGACAAACAACTGCAAAATGATATCTCTAATAAATTAAAGTAGTACCTAAAAATGAAATTTTGTGTCTGCAATCAAAGAGTTTTATTATTATTATGATGATTATACGAGCTCAATTTACTTACTCGTCGTTTTAGCAAGATAAACAACATTCCCTTGTGTGATTAAAGTGTTTGAGTGCCTTCAGTATCATAAGTTTAATTAGTTCCAAAATTCACTTTTATACAAAATGAGAATCATTTGTGTAGCAGCAGTGAGTTTCATTTGAGTTGGAATAGTGTAAAAAGGAAAATTATGTGTGCATAGCATCGCGTGACCACCTTTGAAGGTTATGTTTGTGCAAGTGTTGCTTAAATTTATCTGTAAATAATTATCCATAAATATTTCATTTGAAGATGCTCCATAAATTGAACATATTCAAAATACTTACGTATTTGTATAATCGCTAACGGATCCCAAAAGAGAACGCCATCCACCATTCTCTGGGTGCATGGCGAAACAATTATGGTATTGTATTGAATATTATCATCAATATGTATATATATATATATGTATGTGTGTGCCGCATATATTCGTTATCTATATTTCAGAATGCTACACCGCCAACATGAATTATTCTATAAAAAAAAACAGAAAGTTTCTAATTACTTATACATATTCTAAACTGTCTTATAATTTTAAATCCTTCAGGTAATATATACGATTCTTGGATCTTTCCACTTACCTGCCGGTTATGAATGAATCCATGTTGGCGCTGAGCAAGTTATTTAAATGTGCACGGAAATTTTATTTATAACATTTAACAAAATTATGAAAATGTTATACATTTCGAAACAAGGAAATAAACTCGAATAATTTTGACATTTTTAAAATAGCTTCAGCTTCAGAAGGTTCTGTTTTCAACAAAATTTAGAAATGAAATGAAATTAAAATGTGTGTCAATGTCCAAGTAACAATATTTTGGATTGCAAATCCAAAGCCTACTTTTTTCTTTTCGTTTGTTCTTACCGTATTATTTTAAATTATTATTATTATTATTATTATTATTATTGTGTAATAGCATGGGGATTCCATTGGAGGTAATGTGTACATCATCATTTTATTTAAACTCGTCTGTAAATATCTATTAATTGTATTTCCTCTGCAGATATTAAGTAAATTAAACGGATTGAATACTTACGTAAATGTAGAAGAGAATCGCTAACGGATCTTAAGAATGAACGCCATCCACCACACTCTTGTCTGGGTGCATGGCGAAG
Organism: Sphaerogastrella javana; assembly: GCA_037040025.1. Classification (NCBI taxonomy): domain Eukaryota; kingdom Metazoa; phylum Arthropoda; class Insecta; order Diptera; family Drosophilidae; genus Sphaerogastrella; species Sphaerogastrella javana. The sequence goes on along the minus strand of JBANCZ010000288.1, from coordinate 283 downwards.
CAAACATGATTGTATAGCGAATATCCTCATCAGCATAGGTTTATGTATGTAAATGTATGTGTTTTTGGAAGGTCCATCTTGAAGTATTCTGTATTTGGTTCTAAATAGGATTACGTTTAGAATTGATTATGCATATTAGTTAGGTTATATCAATCAATTATAATTTTAAAGCCTTCATGGTAATATTAAAGTTTCTTATAATAGATATACACTGCTCGCCACTTGAATAGGACACCCTGTATGCTCCCTTTACATCGACTCATAACTCGAAAACGAAATAGTA